>CAUYSK010009866.1:0-34704 GCA_963575035.1 Avahi laniger
TAGCAATTTTAGCAATGAAACATTGAGGGTGTGTAAATGAGGCAACTTGGGCCCAATCAGTTGCTAATGAACTTAATTAAGCTACATTCTTGCTCTGGGTTCAGACACTAAACCCCAGTGCACTTCACAAATGTCTGAACTTCGTCTCTTTTGTCCTTCCACTTTTCTATACCTGCTCCAGTTATTTGCCTTATCACAGTATTTTTTTTTTTTTTTGAGACAAGAGTCTCACTCTTTTGCCTGGGCGAGTGCCGTGGCGTCAGCCTAGCTCACAGCAACCTCAAACTCCTGGGCTCAGGCGATCCTTCTGCCTCAGCTTCCCGAGTAGCTGGGACTACAGGCATGCGCCACCATGCCCGGCTAATTTTTTCTATATATTTTTAGTTGTCCGATTAATTTCTTTGTATTTTTAGTAGAGACAGGGTCTCGCTCTTGCTCAGGCTGGTCTCGAACTCCTGAGCTCAAACAATCCGCCCGCCTCGGCCTCCCGGAGTGCTAGGATTACAGGCGTGAGCCACCGCGCCTGGTCCTTATCACAGTATTTTAAAAGACATATGCAATAAATGACACAATAAGTATGAATTAAAAGGTACAATGGCACTTCTGTATTTGATAGGCCAACTGTAGCAATTCTAATTTCACATACCAATTACCTGTGTTGCAATACGTATATCCCCATTCACGTTTCTTTAAAGAATCATGTAATATATTTGGTTGGCCTATTTATGCTCTCTTAGCATAATGTCTCGATGATTTTTTTTCTGTTATCACTTCACAGAATGTGTATTACAATATAACTACTCTGCAATTACTGTTCAGGAAAACCACAATACAAATACATATTCTACAAATTACTTCATAATTATACTTCAAGTCACCATGTAGTTCAATGACTAATCACCGTGTTACTTGCAATTTTTATATCTTGTAAGCCTGCAGTTTAAAAGACAGAAATAATCAGATAATTAGCCTTTGATTACATAGTACTCACCCTGTTCTTAAATGTACTTAAATGGTCAATAATTACCATGTAATTACAGCGCAATTATTGTAGTGCATTCACACCACCATAAGTAAGGCACTGTCAGTGATTTCATCCCCTGTGTTTAGGGATTTATGACTCAGTCATGGAAAGGTCACTGCAGTCTGCATCAGGGCAAAAGCTGCCTGAGAAAGTGGGCCATTTTTTGAAGGTGAGAGCAGGTGTCAGTGCATTGGAAAGGCCTGTTAAAGAAAAATTGTGGTGACTGTTTTTTTTAAGATTTTTGACATGGAAAATGAATGGAAAATATGTACAACAAGAGAAAATCCAGAGCTTATACTGACTGTTGAAATTTTTTGAAATCCATCAACTTGTTCTTTTCAACAAGTCATTTTCTCTTAGGTATTTCATTTCGCTTTATCCAAAGATGTTTTTTTGGATACTAATAGACTATTTAAAATTACAGAGTACAGGGTTCACACACTAAAAATTTTCATCTCACTTCCATATAGCAAGAAGTTTTAAGTGCCAGCACCTGGCACCTCAGCAAAAGATCATAGTTAGCACATTTTCTTTTTATTGAGTTGTTGCATGGCAAGAATTGATAATTTTCCACTCTGGGAGTTAAATATAAGTTGCTGCTTTAGAAATAGTTTTACATGGCTGTATTTTTCTACTGAAATATGTGATTCATTTAATTCTCTAATGTTTTATTTTATATATGTGTATTTTCATTACAATCATATTTCATTAGAGGAAATTGGAAGTATTTGTGATAACAGGGAAAAAACATATCTTAAACCCAAATAAAATTATAGCACTTCATGGCAATATTATCCTACATTTCTTTTGAGTCTTCCAAAAAATGATTCATATAGGGTCAAGTATGGGTAAGAATCTCAGGAAAACTTCCAGTTCAAATCCAGTTTAATTCTAATGTTCTTAGTGCGTGCTCTATAAAATATATGCAAAATTGCCAATTCACCAGGAATTTGAATGTTTATTTTCACTAATTTTTTTTTTGCTTTTCTTTTGATAGAACTGCTAAAATCTGCTTTGTGCAGTGGCAGTATCAGAGCCAATGAGGTTTATTCGAGGTGCGATTATTGCTACTTTAAAAGAAAAAAAAAGAAGAACTGCTAAAATCTAAAATGACCACAAAACATAAAAAAGCTTAATATATGTTTTCAAATACTTATTTAGGTTTACTGTATTCCCAGTTCTTGTTGTGGGTCTGGGTGTGTCCCTCTGAGCTTCTCCCCATCATGCTTTCTTTTTATTATGACTTATTTTTATTAGCCAACTAATATGTTCTCAAATAAAGGATTCAGATAATTCAGAAGTATACTGAGAAAAACATGGAAGTCTCTCTTATTTCTCTTCCCCATTTTCATTTCTTATTCTAGAGGTATCCTTTTATTTTAAACATAAACAATTTAACATTCTTTTGAAAAAAGTTAAAATTATATAATTGGTAAATTGTATGTAACTTTCTACAACTTTTTTTAACACATCATTATGTTTATTCATATGGGTAAACACTGTTCCGTATATAGTGGACAATGCTAACCAATTAGTTGTACCCAGTAAAGGATTCTCTTATTGGACTAATGATTGGGCACATGACCTTGGCAGGTCACTTACGTGACTTGCTGTAATGACCTTTAAATTAGAGATATAACATTGTTAAGAGTAGGCGAGATATGATGATCCAATTGGGCTTACTGTGCAGTTGCA
This sequence comes from Avahi laniger, assembly GCA_963575035.1. Lineage (NCBI taxonomy): Eukaryota > Metazoa > Chordata > Mammalia > Primates > Indriidae > Avahi > Avahi laniger. Next base: position 2,720 of record CAUYSK010009866.1, read on the forward strand.
GAGATAAAGGAAAGCAACCAGAGATCAATGCTAAGATTTGAAAGCAAATTCAAAGCAGTGTTAGACCATCTTTGACTATAAATGCTGAGGACATTTACTATAAGATAAAGGTTCTTGAAAGCTAAATGAATAAATAAATGGAACATACTATTATATCACCAGTAAGATTTACAAGCACTTAAGTGTAACCCAAATTATCTTTTCAAACCACTGGTTTTAATATAAACATTAAATGTAATAAAAAAAGATGGGAGAAATAGGTGAACTGCCAAATAAGTAATAAGTAAATTATTTACTCACATCAAAGTGTATGTGCTGGGGGATGTGGGTGGAGACCAATTTTAGTGTGCATGTATGGAGATTTAGAATTCATTCTTTATCTATGATAAACTGGTAAGGAATCAAAGACAATTTGATGAAAATGCACTGTTTGCTGCCCCACCGTTTCCCTAGGCTTTATGAGCAATCTTAGTCTTTAAACATCATTTCATTGTGGTAGTCTTTTATACATCCTCACATTAACCATACATTCTTTGAAATTAGTTTTAAAAATGTTTTTAATCGAAAAGCTATCTCTCATCACAATGTCACCTTCCTCAAAACGTTCATTTATTTTTCTTTTTTGACCCTTTCCATTATTTGTGTCGTAATCCTTTGGAAAGTAATTAAAATGTAGGGAGATGCAAAGTAGAACTCATTGTTTTAAAGCATAGGTTTTCAGTGGAGGTCACTCTGCCCCCAGGGGGACATCGGGCAATGTCTGGAGACATTTTTTAGCTATTACAACTTGGAAGTGGGGGTGCTACTGGTGTCTAATGGGTAGAGACCAGGGATTTTGCTAAACATCCTAAAATACACAGTACTTACTTACTGTGGAGCCCCCTAACCCAAAAAACAATTACCATTCTGCCGAGATTGGAAAACCCTGTTTTAAGGGAATATGTATACATTAACTTTGCTAATGTATAACTAATCAAATGGAATTTCAGCAGAATGCTTTTTTTTTTCCTTGAAATTTATTTAAAACACATACAATCGAAGAAAATAAACTTTGGGGAAAATATTTTCATGCAATTGAATTTGAAAAAATTATGTTATATAACATGTAAAATAAAAAATTAGTTTGACTAGCCTTTGGGGAGTATGCACATGTTTTTCAGCATTTGTAAAAAGTCATAGTAAATCATTCTTCTTAAAAATTTTAAAATTTTCCATTTCCAATGCTATTGTTCTTCAAAGACTATACTTCATAATTTAACTTTGTGGACTCAACTGTGATGATATTAACACATGAATAAGTACTAGAAAATACATTGAGATGGTAGTTAACTTAATAAATAATAAGAAAGACCAAAGAAACTTTTTTGTTATATAAATAAAACTATTTTACTATCGTTACTAGTTTTTTTCGGAATTGTCAATGTCTCTACATTTAATATAGTAATTGGATCATTATGTCTTGCCTACTATCAACAGTGTTTATGTCTCTAATTTAAAGGTCATTAGAGCAAGTCACTTAAGTGACCTGCCAAGGACATGTACCCAATTATTAGTCTAACAAGAAAGAAACTCTTGTTGGGCAGAATGATTTTTTCTCTGCTGCTTAATGGAGACAACTTGATAACACTCTTTTCAAGGCAGGGTGTAAGTATAGCAAAAGAGTATAATTTCCAGAACAGTCATTCTTGCTTCCAGAAGAGTCTAACTGAAGCTACTCAGAATGTCTTCTTTTTTATCTGGAACTAAAGTCACATATGCACCTTACAGCTTCACTGATACAAATGAAGATAAAGTTGGGGATCATTTACAAAGAAGTGTTTAACTGAAATGGGGAGACTGTTACTCAGATCAGGACTACAGAATGGTCAAAAGAGAAAAGAGTGATCTACTTGCCTTAGAAATGGTAGTTCTATTTGTATTCACGACAGGGCCACCAAACCAGCAATAATTATTATAATTAAAAATAACTTATCAAAGAGGTTGAAAATAGCAAAAGTCTTAAAAAATTTTTCAAATCTTTTTATTATGGAAGCTTCAACTTACCACAAAATGGAAAGAAACATATAATAAATGCCACGTACTCCTCATGTAGCTTCAGTAATTATCAACATCTCACCAAATTTGTTTCTCCCTCCACACTTTTTTGTATGAAATATTTAAGGCAAATTTCATAAATTATGTTATTTTACCTATAAACCTTTTAGTATATATCTCTCACTGCTAAGGGCATTTTATTTATGATACAGATGCCATCATTTATTATATCTGCCAAAACTGACAGTAATCCCTTAGTATTTTCATAGTCCCAACAGTAAATGGAGGGCGTATTCAAACTGGGATCATGTAAAGAAGGCTTTAATGACTAGACTATTACTGAAGATGCAGGCAGGGTTTGGGCATAGTGCAAGACACAGGAGAGGGTTCAGTAGCCTGGCCAGTATCTGGGAAAAGGGTGCTGCTTTTACCACTCCCTTGGTCTGGAGCAAGAAGTGGGAGTAGTTACCTAAACCCAGAGAAAGGAGATGAAATCAAATCCCTGGGGATACTCTTTTCCAGGAACAGTGGATTTTTTTTCAAGTTTAAATTTAAATTATTGGTATGTCTTTTAAGCAACTGTTTTAGAATATTAAATGCATCTTATTTAGCATATCATAGGCAAAATCAGTTTCTCAGCTCTAATTAAATATATATTAAACAAACATTTCTAAAATGGCAGTTAGAAGAGAAACAAAATTATCAGTTTATTAGATATGCCTATGTGACTCCATCTAGAACTGGGAAACACAGAACAATGAACAGTATTAGCTCTGGTCTATAAGTTAGATGCTGGTATTCTCTATATAGTATACCATTTAGTTATTACAGCAAGACAATATAGAAGATATTGTAATCCCCATTAATAAGATGAGTAATGTAAAATGGAGCTTAAATTACATTAAATCACACAGCTAATAAATAGTTGAGCTGAGATTCAAATACCGCTGTGTCTGACTCCGAAACTCAAACTTTTTATATTACAACATGTAATATTCCAACTACTCAGCAGCAATTTGATATCTATATATTTCATACTTGTTTGCAGGTAATATTATATAATATTTATAATATATTATATTATATAGACTTATACTATATAAAATTTATTTCCAAACAGGATAACATAATGACTATGTGATAAATATTAATATTGTAGTATATTGTAATATAAGTACATCTATGTTTTATATGTGGCTTTGATTTGAAATATAATTTTAGCACAACATCCTCAGAGATTCTGAGCTTACTGTATGAAAGGCTGTGTTGTAGGCCATTGACTGAACTATATGAAGGAAACAGTTCTTCAATATAGAGCACTGATCTATTTTACAGCCAATCAAATAGGCTGTACCTGTGAGAGTATGCATGGGATGTGGCTTGTACCAGCTGTTGGAAATAATATAATCATCTCATTTTGAAACAACTTTCATGAACCAGGAAATGGTAGTCTCTCTTCTAAGGTAGTTTCATATGCCTCTTGTCAAAGGTTATGGTGTCAAATAGAAGTGATTTAGAGAAGTTATTACTGCTAAGCAACATTTTACTTTCCAAATATGTTTTTAAAGAGAATTCATTACTTAGTAAAGAATGATACTTAAGAGCATATGATCCATTTGATCTGTTTTCACAGCTTCCTGTTATTGAAGTTTATTTTATTTTATGGTCAACAGCTATGAACTATGAGGTATAATTCTGAATCCTCTGGCTTCAGAAAACGTAAAGCTATAGAAAGAATGGGGCTGTTAATCAGAAAGTTGGGTTTATGCAAAAAATGAACCAGTTTTATATTCTTTCTGGTTTCAATTTCTTCATCTGTGTAAGACTAATACAGATTTCTCAATCTAAATTTCTGTTATTTTTAATAATCTTGTATAAATCAAGCAATCAAAAGTCAATGGATGACATGACGAAGCAAGAAATCAACAAATCCTTTCCCCTCAAAATTATAAACTGGATAATCTTGTCACAAACAAGTAATTCTTTGCCCTAGAATTTAACCAAGAGCCTAAAACCAACTGAGGAATGTTTGCTCATGAAATTTTTGAACTTTAGTTGTAAGTCTGTGACAATTTTTGCCTGAGGATGCTCCCATCAACTCTCTTTCCAGCTATTTAAATATTGTAGTTCAACCAGAAATGGGAAGACCTTGCTGCCAGTGCCAAAAGGGGCTCACTGGATTTGGAGTACTGTCAGTTAACAAGTGGCCATCTCAGTGGCAGGGAAGGATAGCAATTTTGTTATGCTGACTGTGCACACCTGTATGGTGCATGCAGTAGATCAGTGGACTAGTCAAAGATTTTACAGAAAATTATGGGAGGTTAGGTAGCACCCATGTAGCCCTGGCCTATAGAGCCTATTCATGTCCAGCAGTAATGTTAGAGAGCCCTATAGAAAGTAAAAGCCTGGGAAAACTCGAAAACATAATCTAAAATTTAAATGCCTGGTCTGGGCCAAAAATATATCCATCAGCAGAAAATCAAAAATTTAATGACTGAGCTAGTTAAGCACAAATTCTGACTAGTCTTTTGGTAAACACTAAGCTATATGGTCACAGTGGTATATCAAAACATCCTTAGGATGCCAGGCTTAAAAATAAAATTAAAAAAAAAAAAAAACAGAATAAGCAGAGACATACGTATACATTATAGGAGACCACATGCTGCAGGAAAGGCAGATTTCACAGATTTAGTCCAGGCAAAATTACTAAAGAAAAACACAGCAAAATAACAACAACAATCTTAAGAAAAGAAAGTAAAAATCCAGAGTTGCTATATTATATTATCTGAAAAATCCAATATTTGACAGAAAATTATGATATGCAAAGAAATAAGAAATTGTGACTTGTATACAGGAAAAAAAAAGCAATCAGAAACTGTCTCTAAATTTTTTCAGATGTTGAAAAAATAGACAAAATTATCAAAGCAGCTATCATAAATATATTTTAAAAAGAAAGCTTGTTCAAAGAGTTAAAGGAATGTATGAAAATGACTTAGTGAATAGATAATCTCAAAAAAGAGATAGCATAATTTAAAAGAAAGAGATGAGAGTTGTGGAAGTGAAAAGTACAATAGCTGAAAAAAAAATCACTAGAATGATTTGTAATGTCTGAAGGCTTGCAATGTCAGAAAAGAGAACCAGTTAACTTGAACATAAATCAATAAAAATGTCTTAAGTTCAAAAACACAGGAAAAAACCTGAAGATCAATAGAGTATGTGACTTCTGGAACAATATCAAGTATATCAGTATATATGTAATGAATGTCATAGAAAGAAAGAGGAAAGTGAAATGGGGAAAACTTTATGATACAATGGTTGAAAACTTCTCAAACTGGAAAAATAGTACTCTACAGAAACCAGAAATCAACAAACCCCAAAGAAAATAAACACTAAGTGATCCACACCAAGATACATTTAGTTAAACTATTGAAAGACAAAGACAAAGTGAAAATCATGAATGAAGCAAGACAAAAACAACTCTTCTCATGCAGGCGAATGACAATACAAAAAACAGCTGACATTTAATCAGAAATCAGGAAGGCCAAAAGATAGTACTATAACATTCAAAGTACTTAAAGACAAAAAAAAAAAAATCTCTCATACAATAATAGTACATATATGTTCAGCAATATTATCATCAAATAATGAAGATATAAGAAGAAAGTAATAGTTTTTTCATTAATATTATTTAATAATGATTGATGAACAAAGATTGACTATTTCATTGCTAGGATTTCATTGTAGATATAGTACATCCCACCAAATGACTGCAGAATACACATTCTGTTCAAGCACTTGTCAGACATTTTCCATTAGAAACCATTTTCTTTTCCACAAACACATCTCAATGAATGTAAAAAGATTAATATCGCACAAGGTATTGCTCTGTCAATCACAAAATTGTATTAAAACTCCACAACAGAAGGAAATCTGGGAAAACCCCAAATGGTAGAAATTAAACAAGATACTTCTTATCACCCATGGATCAAAGAAAAATTACAAAGAAAATTAAAAATATATTGAACTGAATGAAAATGAGACTCCAACATATAAAAATTTATGGGATGCAGCTAATGCAATCTTTAGAGGTACATTTATAAATGTAAATGCCCATAATAGAAGAGAATGAAAGGTATTAAATAAATAACCTAAGTTTATGCCTTAAGACCAGAAAAAGAAAAGCAAACTAAATCAAAGACAGAGTAAGAAAATAATAAACATTAGAACAGAAATCAGTGAAATATAAAATAGAATAGTAATAGAGAAAATGAATGAAACCAAAGTCTTATGCTTTGATAGGATGAACAAAACTGAAAAAAATTAGTTAGATTGGCTGAGAAAATAGGAGAAAAGATAAAAGTTACCGAAATCTGGAATAAATGTGGATAATAAATCTGGAATAATGACAAGTGCTAAAACTCTCAAACTCCTTGAAAAGAACATATGAAAATCTTTGTGACTTGGGTTTAGGCAAAATGCCCTTAGAAACAATACTGAAAGTAAGACTGGTAAATAAAAAAATATGGCCAGGCTGGAAGCTGTGGCTCATGCCCCTAATCCTGGCAATTTGGGAGACTGAGGTGGAAGGTTCACTTGAGGTCAGTAGTTCAAAATCAGCCTGGGCAACAGCAAAATCCCATAAAAATTAGCCAGTCGTCATGGTCCACACTTTTAGTTCCAGCTACTTGGGAGGCTGAGGCAAGAAGATGGCTTGAGCCAAGGAGGCTGAGGTTGAGATGAGCTATCATGATGCCACTGTACTCCAGCCCAGGCAACAGAGAGAAACCCTGTCTCAAAAATCAATGAATAAATATAAATAAATAAATAAATAATATTATAAATTGAAACATGATAAAATTAAAACTGCCTTTTGAAAGACAGCATTAAGAAAATGAAAAGACAAACCAGAGTGAGAAAAATATTTGTAAATCTTCTATCAGAAAGGACTTTTCTACAGATTACATATTTCTTATTCTCCAATAATAATAATAATGACAGCCCAAATTAAAAAGTGGACAAATGATTTGAATAGACATTTCATCAAAGAAGATATTATTTAAATTCTAATAAACAAATAAATAGGTGCTCAACATTATTAATTATTAGATAAATGCAAATTAAAATTATAAGAAAATACCACTGTATACTCACTAGGAAGGCTATAATCAAAATGTCAGACAATACCAAGGTTGGGTGAGGATGTCCCAAACCTGGAACCTCCACTAATTTTCAGCAGATAAAATTAAGCAGGTATTTTAGAAAACAGGTTGTCGGTTTCTTATAAAGTTAATTTCACACCTAGAAACAGTCAAGAGAAATGAAAATTTATGTACATGCAAATACTTGTATGTGAATATTCATATCTGTATTATTCATAATAACCAAAATCTGGAAAGAAATGCTTATCAACTCATGAATGGATAAAGAAAATACAATATATCTATACAGTTTACTTATCAATGAAAAGGAAGAAAATACTGATACTTGCTATAATGGATGAACCTCAGGAGCATCATGGTATGTGAAGAAAGCCAGATGGAAAAATTGCATATGATATGTTCCATTTATGTGAAATATGCAGAAAAGACCCATTTATACAAATGAAAATTTTATCAGAGGTTGCCTGGGGCTAGTGATCAGAGCAGGGATTGATTGCAAACAGGTTTGAAAAAATTTTGTAGGATAGGGGTGGGAGAGTGATGGAAATGCTCTAAAATTGAACACGGGGATGATTGCACAACTCTACAAATTTGCTAAAAATCATTGAATTATGAACTAACAAGGGATGAATTTTATGACATGCATATTAAATTCAATAAAATTGTTTAAAAAGTTAATGGTGCTCATGATTTTTTCCTTTTCACTAAAAGTGAAGACCCGAGATGTAGGTCAGTGGTTCTAAAAGCACAGTCTCTGAAACAACAGCATGAGCATCACCTGGGAACTTGCAAATGAAAATTCTCAGACCCTAACCCACTCCTATTGGATCAGAACGTCTGGGCAAGAGACCCAACAATATGTATTTTAACAAGTTCTCTGGGATATAGTGGTATATACTAAACTTTGAGAGCCGCGTTCCTACAAATTCCTGAAGTAGTTGGTTCTCTCTCTTCTTGTGGAAAAGTCTCTTATCGCCAAAGTCCCCTTAAGCAGAATGCTTTTTTTTTTTCTTTTGAGTATTTAAAATACAGGATTGGCAAATATTCTTAAATAGAAGTATTACATGTAAATTTTTAAATTTCACATAGTTCTCATGAAGACTCACAAAACGTGGCAATACTTCTCTCATCTTTCTTACAAGGCAGTATTGAGCTTGAGCAGTGTTCTGGGTCCCCCTTGAGAAAGCATGGGCTCTTCAGTGTACCTTAGAACCACACAGCTTTCTTATTCATCTTCACTATCTGTAGACCCCTTCCAGATCTGATCTTCAAGATAACCTCGAAATACGAATACAAATTTCAGATATTGGAAAGTACATTGAATTCTTCAAGTAAGCAAGAAAGTATTAAGATAATGTTATTATAAATGATACAGGGAGGGGATGGGTAGAGTTTGATATTACAGCCATATTTTTATGACTTTGTTCAAATTACGTACTTCTTTGTGGTTTACTTTTTCTGTTTCTTGTGCTGGGAATTCCGGCAACAGATTACTCATTTCTAGAGTAATGGATTGTTTTGTATACTTGTGATGTGAAGCAATTGTTTTTCTTCTGGAAAATAAAATCTAACTCTTCTAAATTAGCAATTTGGAATGAGATGTTTTTCTTATAGTTCTATAATAACTATATCATTTATATATAATTTAAGCAGCTTTAAGAAAAATAGTTAATGTGATTATTCAAATAATTTAGTGATAAAAGTTTCTATTTTTAGATGACAAAGGCAGAAGATTGAGTTTGTTGGCCAGATTATAAAAACACCGTGTGAATACTTTGGTATTGGATACTTAAAATATGAAATTTGTTCATTTCTATCTCCCTGATTTATACATTTTTTGGATGAGGTATCTAAAATATTTTTGTAATCAGTCAATGTGTAAATTAATATCTAAATGAAAATATAGTTTAATAAATTTTAATTACTAAATAGATTATTTGATTCAGTTTCTGATTTATTTATAACTGTATGGGGAAAGTGTTTTAGTGTGACTGTCAGGAACATTTAAGACACAATCCATCTTAAAACAAACAACTTCTTTCCTTATTATGGGACCTTGAACACAGTCATCACTGATTTCATTATTTTCTGGCAAATAATCACAGAATCTGCCATAATCAATTTCCTCAGAGATGTTGAGTACTTTTTCTACAATTGCTAATTGAGTAAAAATAATGAAACAATGTATTTATGTCATGATGTGTTTCTATTTTTAATTTTCATTTGATTTTGATATTTGTTAGCTAACATTTTCTAACCTTCTAAACCTAAGAATTGTTAGTTAAGAAATGTTTGTTGTGCAGAGAATGTTCCACCTCCGAGGAGGGGATCTCGAGGATACTAACACTTAGTCCCTTTTCTTTTAAATGGGATACTAATAGTATCTTTCTTGTAAAGTTTCTGTAATATTTAATTGAGAACATTAATTTTATTACTATATATGGTACAAGGTAAGATTAAAAACATGTTTATCTGATGCATGTATTAATAAGATCTCAATATATGTTAAGTGATATCTTTGTGGTTCTGTTGAAAATCTCTTTTGGTAATAACAGAAATATTTAATCTCAAGCTCATTTTTAATTAGGTTACCAGTCCATAATAAATTTTATCTTCAAATTTGTCAATAAAAAATTATTTTCAGTTATACCAAGTTCTATGGAGTGCAAGTAAAAGCTAGTAAAAATAGAAAGTAAAATATCTTCACATGGTCCAAATAATGCAATTGATAGTTCTAGAGCTCTACTTAAAAGTAGCTTTTAAGAAAGTCAAGTTAATATCCTATTTTCTCAAAGATTATTTTAAGGTCAAAAAATAATTCTCATATGTATATTTTCATTTGTAAATTCTGAACTAAAATGTTTCATATTGGAAGATAATATTTTATTTAATTTTTTCATACATTTGTGGAAAATGTACCTTCATGATTTAATAAGAAAATCTAGTTTTTTAAAATTTATATCACAATTTAGAAAGAGATTATTAAAAAATTTCATTGGCTAGAACTATTAATATAAGTGCCTTGTGATTTAAATAGTGCACTAATCAGTTGTCAAGTCAATTAGCATGATTTCCATTGGCATTATATAGATGTTTAACATTTATCATTTATCTCATGGGTTTTAAGGTTTTAATTTACATTGATAAAAAAGTAACATTTTATAAGAGAATCAAATTACTTTTGTGGTAATTAAATGCCTAAGATGTCAGTAGACCAAATGCAACATCAGAAAATTTGGGGACAAAATAAAAGGTAGAATATTGTATCTAGTTAGTAACTAGCAGAACCTAATAACTAAATAGAACATTTTTATATTTAGAAAACCATCCACATGTTCATCATTTCAGTTTAATTCTAATACTTTTTCATTAAACAAAACATTATTTTAGGTCCTGGGGAGTATAAACAGATGAACTGTGTATAGTTCTTTTTTTTGTTTTTTTTTTTTTTTTGAGACAGAGTCTCACTCTGCTGCCCTGGTTAGAGTGAGTGCCGTGGCTTCAGCCTAGCTCACAACAACCTCAAACTCCTGGGCTCAAGCTATCCTCCTGCCTCAGCCTCCCAAGTAGCTGAGACTACAGGCATGTGCCACCATGCCCGGCTAATTTTTTCTCTATATATATTTTTTTAGTTGTCCAGATAATTTCTTTCTATTTTTAGTAGAGATGGGATCTTGCTCTTGCTCAGGTTGGTCTCGAACTCCTGATCTTAGCTATCCACCCACCTTGGCCTCCTAGAGTGCTAGGATTACAGGCGTGAGCCACCGCGCCCGGCCCTGTGTATAGTTCTTACATATAAAGACATTCACAATCTAGTAAAAGATTGTATTTCACTTATATTTTGACATAAAATGTTGACATTGCTCTTATAATTTAAAAAGTTGGTCTTCTACTATAGTGCCTAAAATGCAGTAGATGTATTAAAAAAATCTCGTTTTGATAAAATTGTTGTTTTTGTATAGTATGAAAATATAGATAATAATTATATGACTATTAATTGTTATCAGAATCAGACTGACTCTGTCTTAAAGTTGAATGAATAAACTCTCAAAGGTCTTCCTCTGATCATGTTCAAATAACTAATTCATTTTAATTTGGTGAGAAGGTGAGAAATACACAAAACAAATTTGCACTCAATAAAATCAGATTAAGTTGTTGACATAAATATGATTTCTTAAAATGAGCACAACCATCTACTTTGTCTCATATGGAGTTTGGAAAGTTTTTAGCTTTATTCTTAATTATATGTAATACCCCCAAATGTGGTCAAACCTACTTAATACATGTAGAAGATAGAATAATAAAGTATGGATTCTGTCTTAATCACTCTGCTCTATTAAATATTAAAAGGCTGTTATTAATAGCACTTTTATAATGGATGTCATTTTCTACCTTGAATGAAAACCTCATCTCCTTTCATGTATTCATTGCAGAAGTTATATAATCTTTTCAATTCTGAATCTTGTACCAAAGAGGAATTTTCTTTTGGCTACATTCCATATCTTCTTTGCATCTGCCCCAGTTCTTGACATGTAGTAAATGTTTAACAATTACTTGGTGAATGAATAAATGACCTCATGATTGAAGTAAGGATGGAATATAAAAAGAGAGTAAATGAATGGTCATAAAGCAAAATTTCTTTGTTTAATTCAAATAAGCTGTTTCAAGTTTTGCCTGTATAATAATAAACTGTATTATAATTGAGTTCTACCATATGAAAGGGGCAGGGAGCCTCTTAATTACATTTAGCAGGGAAAAAGTGATAAAACAGTATGTTTTTTCAAGTTGTATAGCTTAATTATAATTTTGGAAGACCATATGATACTATACTAGCTTCTTTGGGAATAGCTGGAAGCCACTTTCTAAAACCTGAGATATCTATAGGAATATTTTAAGACAAAAGAATAAATAAGACTGAGTTGTCAGGGAGAGATTTTAGAAAGAGGATTCAAGCAATCCAATGCATTCCAATCTATCTAATGTACAAATTAAACTTTAAGAGTAAGCCTATTTCTTAACATGTTAGTATGTTATAAGAAAAACAGACTTTCAACATAGAGTAGTCACTGAATATGTATCATTTATTGAAATCTTCCTTGGTAATCAAATGAAGCTGAATAATTCCTTCTTGTAAAGAAAACAAAGACAGCATGGATTTCTCAAACATTAGTTTCTATTATGTTTCACATTGTGCAAACATGAGTATGTTAAGTGTTGTTTTGAAGTACAGGCATAACTCAATTTATCATGCTTTGCTTTATTGTGCTTCGTATATATTGCATTTTTAACAAATTGAAGGTTCATGGCAGCCCTTTATCGAGAAAATCTACTAGCATTATTTTTCTAACTGCATGTGCAAACTTTGTGTCTCTGTGTAATATTTTAGTAATTCTTGCAATATTTCAAATGTTTTCATTATTTTTATATTTGTTAAAGTGATCGGTGATCAGTGATCTTCTATGTTACTATTATAATAGTTTTGAGGTACCATGAACAGTGCCCACAGATGATGATGAACTTAATGGATAAATGTGTGTGTTCTGACTGATCCATTGACCAGAGCCATTTCCCCATCTGTCCTCACCTCCTCAGGCCTCCTTATTCCCTGAGACACAAAAATATTGCAATTAGACAAATTAATAACACTGCAATGGTCTCTAAGCGTCCAAGTGAAGGGAAGAGTCGCATTATCTTTCACATTCAATCAAAACCTAGAAATGATTAAGCTTAGTGAATCCAAAAGCTAGGCCAAAAGCTAGGCCTCTTGTGCCAAACAGATAACGAATGTAGAGGAAAAGTTCTTGAAGGAAAATTAAAGTACTACTCCAGAGAACACAAGAATGAGAAGAAAGTGAAACAGCCTTATCGCTGGTCTGGAGAAAGTTTTATTGATCTGAATAGAAGATCAAACCAGCCACAGCATTCTCTTAAACAAAAGATCAATCCAAAGCAAATCACTAGTTCTATTTAATTCTGTGGAGGCTCTGAGAGTCAAGGAAGCTGCAGAAGAAAAGTTTGAAGGTAGTAGAGGTTGGTTTGTGAGGCTTAAGGAAACAAGTCATCTCCAGAACATAAAAGTGCAAGGTGAAGCAGCAAGTGCTGATGTAGAAGCTGTAGCTAGTTATCCAGGAGATCTAGCGAAGATCATTGATGAAGGTGGTGGCTACACTAATCAACAGATTTTCAATGTAGATGAAATAGCCTTCTGTTGAAAGAAGATGCCAACTGGGACTTTCACAGCTGGAGAAGAGATGTCAATGCCTGGCTTCAAAAGACAGACTGACTCTCTTGTTAGGGGCTAATGCAGTGGATGATTTAAAGTTGAAGCCAATGCTCATATACCATTTTGAAAATCCTGGAGCCTTTAAGAATTATCCTAAATCTCTCCCCATGCTCTACAAATTGAACAGCAAAGCCTGGATGATTATACATTTGTTCAGCATGGTTTCCTGAATACTTCAATCCCACTGTTGAAACCTACTACCAGAAAAAAAAAAGATTTTTTTCAGAATATTACTATTCATTGACGATGCATCTCGTCACCCAACAGCTCTGATGGAGATGTACAAGGAGATTAATGTTGTTTTTATGTCTGGTAACACAACATCCATTCTGTAGCCTGTGGATCGAGGAATAATTTTGATTTTCAAAATTATATTGTTTATAATAATTTAAGAAATATATTTTATAAGGCTATAGCTGCCACAGAGAGTGATTTTTTTTCTGATGAATTAGAGCAAAGTATTAATAAATAGCAAAACTTCTAAAAAGGATTCACTGTTCTAGATGTCATTAAGAACACTCACGATTCATGGGTAGAGGTCAAAATATCATCATTAATAAGACTTTAGAAGAAGTTGAATCCAACTCTTATTGATGACTTTGCAGGGTTCAAAACTTCAGTGGAGGAAGTCACTGCAGATGTAGTAGAAATAACAATACAGTTAGAATTAGAAGTGGAACCTGAAGCTGTGATTGAGTTGCTGCAATCTCATGATGAAGCTTGAATGGATGAGCAGTAGCTTTTTGTGGATGAGCAAAGAAAGTGGTTTCTTGAGGTGGAATCTACTCCTGGTGAAGATCTGTGAACATTGTTGAAATGACAACAAAGAATTTAGAATATCACATATGCTTAGTTGATAAAGCAGCAGGAGGAGAGTTTGAGATGATTGACTCCAATTTTGAAGAAAGTTCTAATGTGGATTAAATGCTATCAAAGATCATAGCATCCTACAGAGAAATTTTTTGTGAAAGGCAAAGCCAATCTATGTGCCAAACTTCATTGTTGTCCTCTTTGAAGAAATTTCCATAGCTGCCCCTATCTTCAGCAACTGCCACCCTGATCAGTAAGCATCAAGGTTGAGACAAGGCCCTCCATCAGCCAAAAGATTAGGACTCTCTGAAGGCTCAGATGCTCATTAACATTTTTGGGAATAAAGTATTTTTTAATTAAGGTATGCACTTTTTTAGACATACTTCTGTTGCACATGTAATAGATTACAGTGTAAACATAACTTTTATGTGTACTCGGAAACAGAAAACTTTGTGTGACTGGCTTTGTTGGTATATTAGCTTTAATGTGGTGTTCTCCAGCTGAACCCACAATATCTCCAAAGTATGCTTGTAAGCCTTCGGTATCTGGTAAACAAGAAAAACCTGTAGGCAATGTGGGACATTCCTTGACCAGGAATCAAGACATAAATGGCAGCATGGTGTCCAATCATAAAAGAGACCAAATACCTGTGTGTACTAAATGCTATGAAATTTAAATAATTTATGGAAATACGACAGGATTTAACCATCCACTTAGAAAGAGCAAATTATTTTCTCCATGTTAAATTAAAATCACAAGTTTATATGTCAATTGACATAGATGCACACTTGAAAACTGAATGTAATATTCCTTCTTATATCTTAAATTGCAAATGTTATATTATATAAATGAACTAACCCAATTCTACAAAATGGCAGAATGATGAAATAGTTACAAAATGCTGGATTTGGGGTCAAAGGACCTGAGTAAAATATCTGACTTCCTGAGTAATATATTAAATAAGCTATCCATGTCCCAAATTAAGCTTCAACTTTGCCTCTAGGAGTTCAGCATCAACTTATCTAATAGAGAATATCCACAAAACTGATTTAATAGGAATTGTCCTTAGTACAGCTTATGAACAGGGTGCAGAGATTCTGGGAGTTTTTCACAATAGTTCCAAAGAACTTATGCTACAATAATTTCACTTTATTCTATCCAAATATTCACAATCTACTTTTTCTTCTTTTCTGAATAAAATGTTTTCCTTCTAAAATAGGCACCTTCAGGAGATACGATAGCTTAACCTAACTAAGCAGCAATAATATAAGAAACTTCAGGCCAACTTCCAAAACAGCAGGAAAGGGTTTCTTTAAGTGGGTGATCCTTTTAAAGATCCTTAAACTATGTACTATCCATTTTATGTGTTCGCAGGTACAGTCCTGATAATAAAGTTTACTAATTTATAAAACACAGTAAATTTTTTGATGAAGCATGTCAGAGGGGTCAAGGAAAAATATTTGATTGAGCCACAATTTAAGCCCTACTGTGTTAACAATATTCAGCCTCAGTACATAGTTTATTGATATTTTTCTCCTGTTTTAATTGTACAGTTTATATAAATAAAGCCCAGACACACTTTTCCTTTTATTTATAACTAATATTAGATAAATAATTTTAGTAAATGTGCTGCCTTATTTTCTAGTGAGGAGTCACCCGGGTAAAGACAAAAGACTAAATAAACACCAACCTTTGTAGAATCATTGCCTTGTAGCTATCCTCAGTAGCCAAAGGTGGCTTTAAAAAAATATTTTTAAAAACTAGCCTAACTCAGAGCTGGATTATTGTTGACAAATCTGTGTATCTGTAAGTACGTACTATAAGCTTAGGCTGGACAAGTGTTTGGACCTCCATGTCTGGGAATTATGCCATCAATACCCATAGTTGATTCACATGTTTTTTTGGCTCTTTCCCCTCATGCCATCTGTGAGGTTGGCAAAGTGCCTACTTGCAAGTTGGGCAGACCTGTGCCAGCATAATGGAATTTCAATGGATAGTACATAGAATTCTGCAAGATGTAGCATTTTAAAAAGGAAAACCTGCTTTAAGGGGCACCACATTGGTTCGACATATGGCCTTCCATGGATACCTGAAGAGAAAGGGTGAAAGAAGACATGGAATCCACAGATACTTCCAAGTGGCAGCAAAAATAAGAACACTGTGAAAATCTCTGTGCAAAGTACAGAACGAAAATATCTTCACATACTTTATGGCTTGACATATTTTAATATTAAGTCATATGTGGATTCTCCACAATAATATTGATTGGCAAGAGACCATTGAGATTTTTTACACGGAACATTAAATATTTCAGGAGTTTTCCTGACAGAATGCTCGGGAGATTTAAGTATTTCATTAAAACTGGCAATGCACCCTGTAGAAAATATCAGAACCTAAATGCTACTCTTAATTTTTGAGAACCAGTGAATGATATGCTACGTTTTAGAATTGCCATGAAAAGCACTAAAAAATATATTGCTCTTAATTTTCGAGGTGAGTGAGTGAGACTTATAATATATATAGTATTGTTTGAATTAAGAACACCAGGATAGGTTATGCTGCAACAATAAACAGGCCTCCAAATCTCTATGGCTTACTACAATAGAAGTTATTGTGTTATATCGTGTCCATTGGTCAGGCCAGTCTCCTTTAAATAACCCAGGGATCAGACACTTGCAACTAGTGTCTCTGCCATATTTGTACTCACAACATGATTACAAATTCATATGTCACCTTGGCATCATCCAGGCTGCAGATGGAGTAGGAAAGAGGGCAAAAAGAAGGAACCCGGATACGTAACTACTCCAGGTCAAAATTGATACATAGGACCTCCACCTACAATCCACTGGCTAGAGCTACTCAATGGTCAACTTGCTGGGAAATACAGCAGACCACAGGACATCAGCGAGTACCAGCAGCCTGCACCATAACTGAGAATGTCAGCAGTCAGTATTCTTTTTGTATGTGAAAAAATCTAAGGGGGAGTAATGATATCTCCATGCACTCACTTACAGAGTCCTGGACTGGCAGGGACTCTAGGGGTCCCAGGCATGATTGCCTCAGAGGCATGGCTCTCCATTTCTGCGTTCCTGGTGCCTTGCACAGTCTATGCCACATCTTTGTTTTGTGAATGAATGCATGGAAGCAAAACTCCCATTTTACGTGTCAGATCAAAAGAGATTAAGTGGCTTACATGAGTTCCAGAATCAGCTAGATCTTCTAACTCCTGGTACAGCACCGTGCCAATGTAAGAAAACTTTATCTGCATATTGTGTACCTTTTTGTGTAAATGTTTTGAAGCGAGAAAGCCTAAATTTTTACCTTTAAGAAACTTAAAAAATGATTAAGAAGTTTTTGACTGTAGGAGTTTGATATGTTGCCTCCCCCGAAATTTTAGATTATACAAAGGTCTGGATTTGCTCTTAGCTTGCTCTATTGAGTCAGGACAATATCCTTCATGTGGGTGAGTTTACATCTATTGATTTGTGGGAGGCCTGGAATTTTGTTCTTCTCTAATCAGAGGATTCTGCCAAAATCATTATTCTGAGTTCTCAGGAAGAGTGGTTAGTCATACTTGTAGCCTTTTTGTGGTGCACATTGTGAGCTAGATAGTATATGTTTGACAATGCCATGAAGCCTTGCACAGCTTATACTTGGAGATATTAGGCAGACCTGTAAAAATATGTGGGCATAGCTAAAAGTGAGAACATTTTAAATCACACTACCAGCAATGGAAGAATGTTGCTCTGTCTTTAGAATCAGCAGTGAAGAGACCTAGAAAGTAAGCAAGTGGATTGTAATCGATCAAGGGAATAGTGAATTTAGATGGGGATGTGGCACAGAAGCAAATACACTGGGTATTTGAGTGTCGTTCACAGTTTGTACTGCTCCAACATGTTCTGTAATACTTCCATACTTTCTTGAGGAAGACCTGCTAAAATGTGTTTTCTCTTTTAAGAAGTATCTCCAGACTATTAAATTACAGTCAAAGGCAAATAATTATATACACATGCATTCGGGCAGCAAGTTTTAATTGATTTTTTGAGGCAAAAGATAGGTAGCATGGGTTGAGTATTTTCAAAACATTCAAAAGGCAACAAACTTGTAACAGGTAGAAAGTCGTCTGCTAGGTACGATAGGATGAGGGTGAGGGTGGGGAGTAAGGTTAGACAGTCTTGAAACAAAACAAAATAAAATTTTAAAAACGTGAACTGAATAGGATATGAGGGCAAGGAAGGGGACGTTATAGCTGAGCCTTGAATGTGGCATGGAGTCAAGGAAGAACACTGGAGAGCTGTATCATAATGTGGAGGTTCGTTCTTTGCTTCTGAGCGAACAGGTTGAATTCTAGTTCTTGTTACTTTGAAGATTTGGAAAAGTTCTAGCATGTTCAAGGGATTTCTATAGGATTATTGAAATTATCACTGACTGCCTTTGTCTATCTAATTTGTTTGATCCAGAGAAATCATTCAGTATTTAATGGCATATTGACTAGTATAGAGTCATATCTTAGAAATTATCCACTAAAAATAATACCTGTGAGTCTCTAAAATAAAAATCAATTTTAAGTCAATTATAAAATTTTTGTGGGAATCAGATCTTTTTCTATTTATTTTAAAGAAAAATGGTACTTTCTGATAATTCTTTTTATTTTCATATACTGATAACTTCTTATTGATGTATGTGACTGCTTGCTTCAGAATATTCATTCACTTTAAAAAAACATAAGTGGAAGAATGCTTAAAATTTTACAGTACATTAGTAATCACGCATCTCACATAAATGAATGACATTCTGTGAATCACAAGGAGAAAGCTATAAGGAAAAACAAAAGTCAACAAGTTCATTTCTAGATGCCTCTTAGCTGTAAACATCTAACCACTCTTTATTTGTCAATACTGAACTTTAATGAGTCCGGATAAGAAGCTAGTCAATGAATATCTATTTAGCTAGTGACAATCTGAACTCCAGCTGATTGTCCTAGCAGCTGTGTGACTTCATTACCATTAGAAAGGCGTACAGCCAAGCCAGCTGGGATCCAAACCAGCTACTCCATACACAGAGCATATCTATTTGTTGGTTTACACATCAGAATTACACAAGGCTCCATGAAAAGTTTGGAGTATAAAATAGAATCTGCATAAAGATTTAATTTAAAGGGCTTATCATTACTATGCCAAGTACAACTAGTTTGTTTTGTTTCTACTATGATATAGTATATTGTGGTTGTTTTCGGTTCTTCCATAAATGCAGGCTACATGCAAAATTTGCATTTAGATACCAAACATAACTGCACATCATAATTTCCCAGTTAAGAAAACATCTTTTTGGTTGTGTTTGTTTTAGTGCTTACAACAGTGCATTTTCATTTTCTAAGGCAGCTTTAACAGAAAACAGTTTCAGGAACTTGTTAATAGCTAGTTTAGCTTCCATCTGTCCCCTCCTTTCTATCCTTAAAGCCACTTTCTAGTTCAGGCCACTGTTAGCTCTCCTTTAGAATTTTGCAAAGGTTTTCTAACCGGACTTGGCTCTCCCAGTCTCTCCCTGCCTTACATTAGTATTAGAAAATTGCCTTGAATCACATCGCCGTTGCCTGGAGCAGTGTTTTGTAGTATATTCTTTGGCCATCTGCGCCTGAAACAACTGGAACCCAAAAGCAAGTGGAATGCAGATTCTTAGCCTCATCCCAGACCCATTGAATAAATCTAGGAGTTAATCTTATTTATACTAAGTTTTGAAAAGCACTTCTGTAATGAAGATACCACAGTTAATAATTCACTTCTTGCCTCAAGAGTGCCCTCAGTTTAATTACATGATTAACATTGTGTCTTAAGTAAAAATGAGTCAAAATATAGATCATGTTATAAAGTTAAGATATGTGAAAAATAAGGTTAAATAAATAATACATGCAGTATTATAGGAGAGAGAAAGCAGTACATTAAAACCACTGTCTCCTTTTTAAGACAATGCAATAGATAAGGATTGATTAGTCCCTGAAGAAGATAGACAGACAAATATGGAGTTAGTTTTTGGAAAGAATTTTAAGAAGCATGTCTTACCAAAATGTCTCTTTATAGAAACTATTGCTATCACAACATAATCCTGTAGGACTGATTGTTTTGAGGACTAGTAAGATAATATATGCTTAGCACATAGTGCAGTGCCTGGCACTCACTGAACCTAAGCTATTGTTCTTATAGCATAGTATATAGACCTACACTGTATATAGATTTGTTGTTTGTTGTATATATTCGTGTGGAAGTTGATTGACGAGTAAACTGGACATAGTTTTCAAAAAAAAAAGAACTATTACTATCGCGTAGTTTCAGCAGTAGATCTTACACAAATGGTGAAGTATTAATAGATAAAAAGTATATTTTTTGAACAATTGAGCAGCAAAACATGGCAGAAGTACAGGCATACAGGTATTTCTCACTTTACAGAAATTAGATTCTGGAGGAACAAAAGGCACAAGGAAGGGGGAAAAGATAAGCACTTACTGGAGTGAAGGTAAAAGTCAAAGGACAGACAAGCCCTCCAAATGGTATGAGGTCTAGCGGTTCTTTTGTTGCTTCTAGTTTTCTATAAGTAAACTGATCCTTCAGGGGAAGATTGAAAAGTGCTCCAGATGAGAGTAGCAGGAGTCTCTTAGGTGAAGGAGACAGCCATACTAAAAGCCAGAATACTGACTGCATATTTTCAAAAGAGGAAGGAATTGCACTGGGCTTTGAGTGATTAACGCAAGCAGCGAGAGGGGTTTTGCAGTTGGGGTGCAGTGCGATGAGAACGGAAGTATAGATCACATCATGTTTTCAAAGATTTTATATATAAATTTCATAGATAATGTAAATCAAAGCTCAAGTTAAAATTTGTGACCATATTTATGACTCCAACTTTTATTAATAACATTTTAGTATCAGAAAAATAATTATTACCAAGAGTACTTCAGAATCATAAATGAATACAAAAATGACAGCATAGTTGTGTTTGGCTTCCTTATGAGTAATCTATTGTATAACGTGTTACTTCAAAAAACAACCATTTTATTTTTGTGCACAGTTTATAGGGTGAGAATGTGGAAGGTGCACACTGGTGGCTTTTCTTTGATTCATGAACATTAACTCTCTCTGGCAGTTGGGGTTGGAGGAACCAATTCCAAAATAGTTTCTTCACCCGCAAGTCTCGTACCTTGATTCTGCTTGGCTTTTCTCTCTCTCCAGGATAAGAAGGCCTCTCTCTCCTCACAACACGGAGGTCTAGAGTGAGTTGTATTTCTTATGTGGAAGCAGGCCTCCTCAAAACAAGATTTCTAAGAGGCATGGGTGGAAGTTGCAAGGCCTAGAATGTCATTTCTGTCGCATCCTATTAGTTAAGCCCAGATTCAAGAAATAAAATATACTCCGTCTTTCTTTAACTGGGGTATAACATGTGTGAACAGGTAGGTAAAGAATCTATGGAAGCCACTATTGATTGAGACAAGCTACGATGTCCACCCTCTAGCGTCCCAAATTTCATGCAATCCCATAAGCAAAATATACTCCCAAGACTCTCGAAAATCTTATCCCATTATGGTATCTGTTCAAAGTCTAGACCCCATTATTTAAATCAGGACCAGGTGTAGGTGAGGCTTGTGAGTTCATTTCCTCTGGCACAGCTCCTTGAGTATAGACCTTGAAATAAAGATCTATTAACCAAAGAGGCAAATTATCTGCAGCCCGTATATACACCCAACATAAAGTGGCACAGGATAACAGCATCAGACACTTCCATTCAGAAAAAATGAGGAAATGCAAAGCACATAGCAATCACTGAGTTCATAGCAATTCTGAAATCCAGCGGAAGACATGGTTTTCAGTTTCTTGTTTATAACCCAGTTTGACTTCCTGGATGTGATTCTCTGAGCTCTTGATTCTGCTGTCTGAATCATCATTTCTTTTCCAGAGAAAGATATCCATGTTTTTCATTAAGCAGTTTTCTTAGCCTGCTATCTTCTCACAGTATGTTGGGAGTTCAACAATCTCTCTTCATTTTGTAATATCTCTATCCCTTTCAGGCAAACTAGAAGACTTCCTGTAAAAGCTTGTGTACACTATGTGTGAAATTATAAGTTCACTCCATTAGATAAGAGCCACATCCATGTATCTCTTCCTGATGGACTTTTCTCTGATTGGGTTGCCTATGAGGAGGCTGTAGCACAGTGCCCTTAAGATTCTTAAAAACCCTATTAATTGAAACAGTCTGTAAAGCACACTCAAAAGAGCTTTAAAAAACCTACTAAGCAGACCCTTAAATATTTTTAATGTCATAACAAATAATGTCACAGTCACAATCTTGTGATTTCTATACCTTAAATTCATGTGTTAATGGTAGCACACTGGAGTTGATCTTTTTCCTGAAACCAGTTCTTATCTTGAGAATTTTTTGCTGGAGGTGTCTGGGAGTGAAAACAGTTTTATCTGCAAAACTTATCAAAGCTCATTAATATTTTCTCTACTTTTTTTTAAACTTGTAAATTCCTTTATTCCTTTCTCCTTTGTTATTGAGGCAGTGTGAAGATGAGAGTGGGGACTTTTCTACATTTTACCTAAAAATTTTTGAAACCAATTTCATGAGTTTATTAGATGCCTTTCCTATTTTCCATGTAACAAGAAGCAGTAATGTTTCTAAACATTTCACCACTATCCAACAGAGGTCCCTTTTCTCTAGCCCCAAACATTTTCCTTACCACCATTCAATTTCTTACCAATAGACTCTCTGAGGTCCTTTGAGTGTCTGTCCATCAAGCAGTCCCAAACCAATTTCATACCCAATTACCAGGCATCATGCTTACAACATCACTAGAATGCTTATCTTTAGGAGAAGTGAGTATTTATTATTTATTTTTATCATTGTTAACAATGATAGTGAAATTAAAATGATGGAGGTTAGGAGATTTTACCAAATATGTGGAAATGCTACTAAAAATATAACTTGTACTCTTGAGTGTACCACTTTAGGAAAGACAATGACAAAAAAGAAAGCAAGGAACTTTTTCGTCTTGTCCATTTTCTTATCTTAGACCCTTACTCCAGTACTAAACATATAGTAAGACTTCAATGAATAAACAAATTAATAATAAAAAAATGAATAATTTTTAAATGCTGATAAAAGTAATTTTGAGAGATCAATAAAAATAATATGAAAACCTGAAATTTTCTGTCAAAAAAGGTGAAGCTTAAGATAATTGATATGGGACAAAATAAATAAAAGGCAAAGGTGTTAATAAAATTTGAAATATAAGGAAAATGACTTGTTTGATTTTTAAATGCTGGTATTGATTTATAGCTAATAAGAACATACATAAAAATAAAAAAATGCAAAGAGCACATAAAATTAGGGAACAGAAAATATATAAAATATTGAGAAAGGCCAGAACAAATTTGTGAATAATAACTCCACAAGGGGAAATAGAGTGTTTGTGTTATAATGGTCTTGATTCACCTTATTTGAATTTCTAACCTTGAAGTTGACTTGTGGGAGAAGAAATGTATTTTTTTCTTAATGCCAATGCCAAAGAGAAGTACTCGGATGAGCCATGGGTCTGATCCACTGTAACAGGTTCTTATGTTTTTTGTTTTAAGCATGTGGAAAATATTTAATCATTCTATCCTTTATCTTACTACACTGGGCTGTGCTTTGAGCAACTTCTGCCTTTTACTTTTTAGAAGATATTTGATTTATTTACTACTTGACGTTAAAGTTACTTTATGTAGTATAAAGGTTATATACTAGAAATCAGGAGACATAGCTCTGCCACCAGATCATTAATTATTTGTAAATCATTCCATTTGTGATGTTTTCTCGGTGTCCTTGCTTGTAAAAGGAATTTTCAAGCAAGAAGATCAGTGGGGCTCCACATTTATGGTTTAACGATTATGTTACTCTATCCCTGATCTGTCATATCTCATTTTCACTTTTGGTATTCAAGAAGAGTGGGGCCAGAAGGGAGAGGAATCAAATCGAAATGAATCTTGTGGGCATGATATTGAGAGCCAATAATAATGATGTTTTTATAAATCATGGTAGCAAAAATCTCACTTATCTTTCCTTCGGAAAATAATTCCAAATGAACAAAACATATTGCAAAATGAAACCATATATTTTTTTAATCAAATGAAGACTTGTCCTGCCAAGGCTGGTAGTCTCAATCTCAAACAATGGTAATAAATATCAACTCCTAGATGCCAACCCAGACCTAACTAAGTAACTAAATTATCTTTCTGGGAACAGAAAATTATTTTGAGCATAGACAAGTTTGGGACATTATATGCTACATTTGACCACTTAAGAAACCTGTGCACAATCTTTCATTTGTTTAATAATAATAACTCCAAAACAGAATCACAGAGTTCTGTTTTTAGAATGGGGCCCATCTCTAAGATCTTTTCCCTCTCTCTCTTCAAGAACTTTTGATAAGGACTCAACTTTCAAACAAAATTAAAACTCTTTACCTTTATATTCTCAAAGTTCTTCTTGTTTACACACGTCTTTTCTTCCATCCTCAATACCCAGTCTCTAACTCATCTCCAAGTGATTTTTTTCTTCTTGACCTTACCTACCAAGTACAATCTATTCCTCATATGTGAGCAATCAGTAAATTTAAGGCAAGTAAATAAACTATATTGACGTATAATGTAATCAGCAATTTTGATATTTTTGGTCTGTTGGAATTACTATTTTCTCGTTGCAAAATACAAATTAGTTTGACTTTCTCTTCTTTGCTAGTGAAAAGCATATTTGTGCTTATAGATAAATCCTAGCATACATTGACAGAGTACTATACATTTTTAGGCAAAAAACAACTAAATTGGCAATTTCCCAAAATTACTTTCTATAGACCTTAATTCAGATGACATATAAAATAAAAAGGATGCCTGCATTAAAATTCAGAAGACTTTCATTTTACTCCTAGTGCAGCACTAACAGGTATTTTATTCTCTGAATCTCTGAGCATGAATCTCTGTAAACCTTTCCAGTTTTTAAAATTTGATAGCTTGTTACCTATCCTAATTTTCTTTTAAATTTGTATCACTATGATTGTATACTACTGTGTATTAAGTTGGCCATATTAATGTATCCTTAACAGAGCAATTTAAAAAATGGAGCACTTAATTTTGTGAATATATTTTAATGAGATTTAAAGACATTTAAGCAAGGTAAGCATCTTTAACAAACGCTATTAAGAAGAATGTGTAAGGTGGCAAATTAGCTTCACTAAGACAATGTTTGTTTTCATTAAAGGATACTTTTCCCAAATTAAGGAGAAATAGATATAAATTACATATTTTTTTAAATGGGAAATATTTCTTTAGTGGACTTACAACTGTTTCATATAATAAAGCGTAATTGTGTACCATGTATCTTAAAAGTGCAAGAATCTAACTTAATAAAAATGAAACATAAAAATCCACAAGTAAGACTATATTAAATATATGTTTGTATCAATAAAGATAAATATACAGAAAAACTTGTGCTTTGAGTGTTAGAATATCAACTGTCCTTCCATGAGTGGTACTGGGTGATATAAAATAATTTTGTCAGCATTCAGTGGTATTTTGTAAATAGGATAACCAGCCATCTCCCAGAACAGGAGGAGGCAATTGAATTGGGTTCAAATACCGGTTGAAAACACCTATTGATTTTGCAATATTGTAAAATTTACCTAACACTGTTAAACTTCAATTTATTCAACTATATGTGTAGTAACATCCAATCTTCGAAAACATAGTGAGTTATTGTAACTTGGGGTGATGCAGCAAAGTTCCAGTTCTTGTCTACTAGGTCCATGCCATTGGTTGTTCTCTAGATCACATAGCAAAGGCTATTTGTGCTCACCTGTGCTTGGTTCAATGAATATCGAAGAATATAGTGAAACATTTCTAATAAATGCCCTGTTCAAGAGCCCAGAATCATAGAGCCGACTAAGGAAGACATTCTCTGTGATATGGAGAATGGAGTTCAGATCTCTGTGTAAAGTAATCCCAAAAGTATAATGCAGTCTCAAAGTGGAGGGCTAGTGTCGAAACTAAAGATGTTCACTTTTCTTACCACTCTCTCATCTTCTACAATCTACATCTTGAAGCACCCTCACATGTTTTTAGAAATACATTCTTGTTAGCTATAGCGACTTTTTGTATGCTACCTGAAAATGAGACTGCATAATCACTAATGTGATTTTAGTCAAGTTATTATAAATATCTCAAGTAACTCTACCCTTGTCTTCTATTTTCAGATTTTCTGCAAAAAATATTGCTTTGGTTTTCAAAACTTGAATATAATGTCTCTGCCTCCTTTTCACTAATGCATTCCCCGTAAGTTTCAAAGAAAAATAAGACAGTGAAGGGAAGAAAAGATTTACTAATATTATGATTTTCCTAAGTAAAAAGTCTATATTTTAATTTTGTCATCTTTGAACCCAGCAGTGTTCGGCATACAGTACATACTCAACAAATATTTATTCAGGAAATGACTTTGAAAGTTAGTTTGATGAAAGAGGTCATTTTGAGCAAAATATCTATTATATTGTACCATTATATCACTCCTTTTTTGTTGTTGTTGTTTTGCTTTATCACTCTGATTTGGGTAAAAGAACCCCAAAGATGTTATATTTATAAAGAAATAATAGCCATTTGTAACTGAGAAACAAATGCTCATCCATCTTACCGTCTTACCACCTTTTATATATATTTTTTAATTTCTGCATATTATGGGGGTACAAATGTTTAGATTATGTTTCCCTTTCCCCCTCAGCATCAGAGCTTCAAGCGTGTCCATCCCCCAGATGGGGTGCATCACACTCATTATGTATGTATATACCCATCCCCTCCTCCCCCCTCCCATCTGCCTGACACCCAATAAATGTTATTCCTATATGTGCACTTAGCTGTTGATCAGTGAAACCAATTTGCTGGTGAGTATATGTGGTGCTTATTTTTCCATTCTTGGAATACTTCACTTAGTAGAATGGCTTTCAGCTGTATCCAGGAAAATACAAGAGGTGCTATATCACCATTGTTTCTTACAGCTGAATAGTACTCCATGGTATACATATACCACATTTTATTAATCCACTCATGTATTAGTGGACACTTGGGTTCTTTCCACATCTTTGCAATTGTGAATTGTGCCACTATAAACATTCGAGTGCAGATGTCTTTTTTTTTAATTTTAGCATATTATGGGGGTACAGATGTTTAGCTTACGTATGTTGCCCTTTATAGAATGTCTTTTGTTCTTTTGGGTAGATGCCCAGTAATGGGATTGCTGGATCAAATGGTAGATCTACTTGTATCTCTTTGAGGTATCTCCATATTGTTTTTCACAGAGGTTGCACTAGTTTGCAGTCCCACCAGCAGTGTATGAGTGTCCCTACCTCTCCGCATCCATGCCAACATTTATTGTTTTGGGACTTTTTGATAAAGGCTATTCTCACCGGAGATAAGTGATATCTCATTGTGGTTTTGATTTGTGTTTCCCTATCAAAAAGTGGGCAAAGAACATGAACAGAAACTTTTCAAAAGAAGACGGAATAATGACCAAGAAACATATGAAATAATGCTCAACATCTCTAATCATCAGGGAAATACAAATCAAAACCACAATTTTTTATTTTTAATATGTCACTGAGGTTTATCTTTATAAAAATCCAAGAGTAAACTGTTTCAGTTATTGTAAGTTTGACCATATGGGCATTACTTCTGTAATCTACATCTGAAATTGAAAAACAAATTTTATGCACGTTTCATAAAACATGGACTATTTATTTGCTAAAGGTAAGGCAAGAAAATGCTATTTCAGTAAATTTTTAAGAATGCAAGTCAGTAGGTTAAATATTAATTTGAATGTCTACAATAATGAGTACCACTGATATTTAAGGAAGTCATTACTCCACTGTGTAGTCAAAAGCCATATTGATTAGAATTAATTCACTACAAAAAGTCTCCAATAATTTTTAACATAAGTTTTTTCTCTTTAACAGTAGCCTGAAACTTGTCTTTATTTTTTTTTGTAGTCAATTTAGCAACAAATTTGCAATTAATCATTTGCTGATTGCAATGAATGGTCTGTCAATAATAGGCAACTCACATTGCTAAAAGGGTTATAGTGAACTTTATTGTTTTCTTTTTGCCTTGGGAATGCTTTGTCTGGCTGTGTTTCCTAGAATGGGTTGTGAATCGTTGTTTTGAAGTAATGCATGCCAGTTTTAAAGAGACACTACTTGCTGCTCTGAGGGTATTAATCAAGATATGCCCTAACTTTCTTTTGGCATAACAATATTTGGACATCTGTTCTGACTCCTTATATGTGAAATAAAACTCATACCAGATAGTAGAATAAATGAAAGGTTTCATTATCTTAAATGTCATAACATTTGTTTGAATTATCATGTGTAGATTTTAAATGCTGAAATTGTCATCTTGGTTTTGTTTCATCTATTTTGCTGTCCTTTCAAAAGATTATAAGCTTCAGAAATTCTTTTTTCAATTGCATTAATAATTTAAAAGAAATAATTTACAATTTTATGTAATAACAGTGAAATTGTGGATGAGCTATATAGTCTGGTAATTTCTAAAAGCATAAATATTTTACTGGGAAACATACCCTTTTAAAGCACAAAAGGTTTCTTGTTATAATGGCAGTATATTTAGTGACAAATAATGCATTTTAAAAGAGCCATTTGTTGACCATTATTATAGTTCTCTTTGTGTAATGGTATTATAGATTCTTATGTGTTCGCTTATTAAAGTATTTTCCATTGTGTGTATCAGAAAGGATTTGTCTCTGAATTCAGTGTTACCACTGATTAATGGGGACTCCATCTAGAGAATGATGGGTCAACTTAAAGTACAATAGGAATATATTTGAGCTTTTCATTTAAACAACAAAAATAAATAATTTGTGGCACATATCAGCAATACTATCAAATTTTATTTCAATTGCCCTTTAAACCGTTGACATTCTCGAAGGCTTTTTAAAAATAGTATTACTAATTATATGAACTATAACTGTTTATCATGAAGACATATAACATACACATCCACTAGACTTGCAAACACTAGCAGTACTAGATACTGCTTAACAGTCTATATTTTGTGTTTCATTTCATGTTACAGAAAAATAAAGGCATATCATTTGACATACATAAAATGATTTAACTAAATTATGGAAGCAAAGCAGCATTTTACAAATGTGTAATTTTGAATACCTTAAAAAAGTCATAGGAGCTTTCATCCTTCTACTTAGTTTGCATATTTGATGTCAGAGAATGAGTGATGCTTTGCCTGGCAAAACATTTCAATCCAAGGTGCTCCATATTATTATGTTTGTGAGAGTTATTTAAGGTGATTATAATTCTTAATAAGCGAAAGTCATTTTAATAGGCATTGCTTATTTGAAAAGAGATGAAAAAAGTTAGGTTAAATTTATATTCATATATTTGCAAAAAAAAAGATTAATTTTTACTTCTTTTGGGTGATGAGGTCCTGAGTTAAGATTAGCAAAAACCAGAAAAACATTATCCCATTTGAAGCATTAAATAAAGATTGTTTCAAGCTGCTTATACATTTTCTTA
This sequence comes from Avahi laniger, assembly GCA_963575035.1. Taxonomy (NCBI): domain Eukaryota; kingdom Metazoa; phylum Chordata; class Mammalia; order Primates; family Indriidae; genus Avahi; species Avahi laniger. The sequence goes on from CAUYSK010009866.1 coordinate 32,616, forward strand.
GGCATCTGAAATCTGGTTATTTTATAAAATTATAAATACTAAATAAACTAAAGTATTCTATGGAAATACAAGATGAAATGCTACATAGTAAATGAACCGAAATGCTCAATTACTATAATGGAAAATATACTCATTTAAGGAAAACTTGCATAAGACAACACATTTTAATTATATATCAGCTCTAAACAAGAGGGTCGTTTTCTTTATAATTTTATATAAAGAGCATTTTCATATATTTTAAACTTTCAAAGCCCCAAAAACACTGATGCTGATAAATTGGTGCCAAAATAACATGGAGCATTTTGGCCATACATGTATTTACAGATTTTATATGTGATGGTGGAATGTGAGTAAAATGACATTTCAGTTTAATTACTCCGATATGTACGTAGCCATGAGATGTACATGGCCAAAATATAATGTTAACCATGAAGTTTTCACAGTGGGCAAATTTAGAGTTGTAGAAGGCTTTATACTGCAGTCGTCCCTTCCTAATCTGCAGTGCAGTTTCACTTCCGTGGTTGCAGTTGCCCACAGACAGCCACAGACAACCTGGACTAAGGCGAGGGCAATGGAAATAAAGAAGCTGAAAGTAGATTGACAGGGACTGGCCAATGCTAGATGTGAGAAAAAAAGAAATAACTCTAATTCTGATCCTGGGTAGCCAGGAGTAGGACAATGGTATCATTGATGGAAATAACAATTTTGATAACGGGATCAATTTTGGGGTAAAAGACAATGCTGAGTTTGAATTTCTAGCATGACAGCTTCATGGCAATAGAAAACATGGATTTGGGAACATGGAACTGAAAGTCAGGAGAGCGGTCAGGGTAACAGGTAGTGAACTTGATTTTATCAGGATAGTTGAAAGCTGCAGAAAAGAATGGAACCAAAGATGGGGGATTTTAAGACTATGAGGTTGGAAGGAAGGGAAGTCAGTGCTGAATGTTGCAAGGGCAAGAAAGCAATCCTGAAAAGGTCTTCAGAGTTTGGTGATTTGGGATTCTTTTATCATCTGTGAACTTTCTAATGATTTTCATTTCTCATGAAAACTGTCAACAAAATATCACTCAACAAGATCTTGAAACAAACATTCAGCATATTTTCGAGTGCTTGCAAGAATGACAGAAAGATAAGGAAAAACCAGGGACAAAACCAATATCAAATTTTCATGTATGCAATTACTAAAAAAAAAATTCTATTTCTCTTTTTCTTAATTTAGGTCAATACTTGTATGTAATTTACAAGTAAAGACAGTGTTTTTATTGATATATTTAAAAGATAATATAGGTTGGTATTTAAAATCTCATAATTCGTGAAGTCAGAAATCTGACACTTTTCTTAATAATAATTTTTCAGTGGCAATTTTTACATTAGAAAATTCAAATAAGAAAAGGAAATAATTATTATTGAATGTTTTCTGTATTGCAGGGATTAGTTTGACCCTTTCACCAGACTGTTTTCTCATTTATACCTTACAATTACCTCAAAAAGAAGAAACAATTTTCCTAGGATCCCACTGCTAGCAAATGACACAGAAAGGATTCAAAGGATTTGTTGATTCTGAAGTACTAGTTGCTTTGATTTTCTTTTCCAAATAAAAGATTAAATGGTTGCTTATTTGACTTTTCCAAATAAAATAAGAATTGACATTTGTGGAATAATGAAGTAGTAAAATCTGAATTATTCACCATCATATGTAAACATTCTGTAAGTATTTGTTATATATTTCATTTTAAAATTTTTATCTAAACATGAGTCATTATTGGCAGCTTTCAAAAGGAAGATAAATTCTGCAGAGTAATTACTTTGTTAGTATTGTAGCAATATTTCACATATATTTTTATTTGAGATTCTAATAATAACTTTAATATTTTCTCATTAATAGTGTCTCTTAATTTTCTCATAAACTATCAATCTATTCTCCTCTTTGTTTAATTATTTAAAAAGTTATTAACCTACATAATTATATAATTATAGATACATATAAGTTCATAGGTGCCAGAAATAAATTTAAATAGGCTTCTACCTATTTATCTTTTCAAAAAATTAGGCAGTAACTCTAGTCAACTGGCATATTTTTCATAAT
>CAUYSK010009867.1:0-17148 GCA_963575035.1 Avahi laniger
GCACCACAAGAGCAGAAGAACGGGATCCATTTGTACTCGCCATCAAATTGGTACTAACTGATCAACACTAGGGTGATTACATGGCAGAAATACTCTCTACGGATTAGGGGGTTGGGGGGGCAAATCTACAACTAAAGGACACGGGGAGCACTACAGGGAGGGAAGGGCACGCCTTTAACCTGCATTTGGGTGAGACAAAGACACAAAGTGTAACTAGAATGTTTGTACCCTCACAATACCCTGCAATAATAAATAAAAAAAATTAAAAAAAAAAAAGCTAAGTGTAGAATTACCATACATAATTCCACTTAGGTACATGCCCAAGAGAATTGAAAATATGTCCACATAAAAACTTACAGAAAATGGTTCATGTCAGGTGCTAAGGACTGAATTGTGTATCTCCTAAAATTCATATGTTGAAGCCTTAACTCTCAATGTGATAATATTTGGAGACAGAACCTTTGTGAGGTACTGTAATTAGGTTTACATGAAGTCTTGAGGGTTGGGCCTTTATGATGGGATTAGTGCCCTTATAAGAAGAGACACCAGAAAGCTCTCTCTCTCTCTCTCTCTCTCTCTCTCTTTCTCTCTCTCTCTCCACACAAGGAAGAGGCTGCCGTCTGCAAGCCAGGAACAGAGCCCTCACCAGACACTGACCATGCTGGCATTATAATCTCAGATTTTCAGCCTCCAGAACTGTGAGAAATAAATTTCTATTGATTAAGCCACCTAGTCTGTGGTATTTTGTTATGGAAGCCCAAGTCGACTAATACAATACGATTGTTCATAACAGTCAAAAAGTGGAAGCAATCCAAATGTCCATCAATTGATGAGTAGATAAAGAAAATGGGGTATATCCATACAACAGACCATTATTCAGCCATATAAACAGAAATGAAATCCTGATACATGCCACAACATGGATGAACCTTGAAAGCATTATGCCTAAGGAAAGAAGCCAGACACAAAAGGCTATATATGTATGATTATATTTACATGAAATATCCAGACTAGGCAATGTATAAAGACAGAAAGTAGATTAGTGGTTGCCAGAAGTTGGAAGTAGGAGACGATGAGGAATGACTGTTGACGGGTCAAGGTTTCTTTCTGTATTGATAAAAACTGTTCTATAGTTAGATAGTGGTGATGGCTGCGCAATTTTGTGGCTATACTAAAAACTATTACACTGCACATTTTACAAGTATGAGTCTTATGGTATGTGACATATATCTCAATAAAACCATTCTTGGCCAGGTGTGGTGGCTCACGCCTGTAATCCTAGCACTTTGGGAGGCCAAGGCAGGAGGATTGCTTGAGGCTAGAAGTTTGAGACCTGCCTGAACAAGAGTGAAAACCTGTCTCTACAAAAAATAGAAAAAAATTAGTCAGGCTTAATGGCACTTGCCTGTAGTCCCAGCTACTGGGGAGGCTGAGCCAGGAGGATTGCTTGAGCCCAGGAGTTTGAGGTTGTAGTGAGCTGTGATAATGCCACTGCACCCTAGCTCAGGTGACAGAGTGAGACCCTATCTCAAACAAACAAACAAACAAAAGAAAACCCCATTCTTTTAAAAATGCTGCCTGGGCCTATAGCTCCTGGCAAGCTGCAGGCCTATGGAGAAAGGTGAACAGAGACTTGACCTCCAGACTAGGAGCCTCACCAACCCTTAAATAGGCCCTGTGACTGGATATGATGGTTCCAATATCAATACAAGGCGTGGTTTTGAACTCAGGTCCCGGAGGACTGGGTAGAGGCAACTGCAAACCTTTAGACAGAGAGGAATAAATAAATTGAGAACTAAACAAAACCAAGACCCACAGGAAATTATACTGTAAGCCAAAATACCAAAATGCGAGAAAAACATATCTAATAGAAGACAACCAATGAAATCAACATTCAGAGCGGAAAATAAATCTACTCGTGTAACATTAATTTGTACAACAATCTGAAAAAGACTTCAACATTTATATTATCTTATAATCCTCTTTAAGGATGCTTAAAGAGAAAAACGAAAACTTTTCCATTTTAAAAATAAGACATTACAACATAATAAAGCAGAGCTGAAAAAGAACAAAGACACATACAATTAAAATAACAAAATCCCAGGAAAGAAAGACCAGGGTAACTGGAATTTTACAAAATGGAAATAAAAGGAAGATTAATTAATTGGAAGATAGCATTGAGAAGTTCACAAGAAACACATCATGGAAAGGCAAAGAGATGCAAAATATGAAATAGCAGTTACACGACATGGAGGATATGTTGGGATACTTCAACATTCAATGGGTAGGAATTCTAGATGCTTCAGAACAAAAGAATGATGGAGTGATGAAGAATCTATATTTTTTTTTTTGCAGGAAAGAATTTATTTTTGAACAATGAATTTCATATGAATTTTCTAGAGCTAAATAAAAATAGTCTTCCATTTGGAAATGCACTGCAAGTATTGAACAGGGTGAAGCTGCAGAGAAAGCTCAGGAACATGCCCTTGGGCATATGAAACTCAGCACATGAAAGAGATGCTATCACTAATTAATGGAAAAAGGATTATTGTGGAGAAATATGGACAATATGTTCTTACTACATATTGTAAATAAAATAAATTTTAAATGGAACTAAAAATAAAGGCAAAGCTTTAATACATTTAGAAGAAAACATAGAAAAATATCTTTATGATCCGATGGAGAGCATTTCTTTAAAAGAATGCAAAAACCGTAAAGGAAAGAGTTGATAAACTGGACTCCATTCACATGTAAACTTCTTCACAATAAAGATAGAAAAAAGAAAGTTAAAAGACAAGTCACATGCTGAGAGAAGATATTTGCAATACACAAAACAGACAAAGAATTATTCATAGAACATTAAGGAGCCTCTGCAACCAATACCAAAAAGACAACCCAATAGAAAAACAGGCAAATAATATGAACAGGCAATTTATCCGAAGAGAAAACCTGAAGGACCAATAAACATATAAAAGGATTCCCAACCTCACAAGTAATCGTGGATGTACAAATTAAAACAAGTGAATGTCAGTTCACATCCATCTGATTAGCAAAAGTTAAAGTTTAACAATACAGAGTGTGGGTGAGAGTATGAAGAAACAGAAATTCTATTACACTGCTAGTGGGGGCGCAAATTAGTGTAACAGCTTTGGAGGTCAATTTAATTATATCTAGTAAAGCAGAAGATTTTTGCACTCTATAGCTCAGGAAATATACTCTCACAGGAATGCTACAGGGGATATGTTATGAATATTCATTGCAAAATTATTTGTAATAGCAAAAAATGAGATAACAATATGAGCACTGATTCACAAGAAAGATGGATAAATAATATGTGGTATGTTAATAAAGTAAAATGTACTGCAGCTAAAAATGAATGAACTGCAGCTACATGTATCAACATTGAGATATGTTGGAAAAATGTGGAATGAAAAGAGCAAGATATATACAAGTTATTTGTGCAGAGGGGTTTATGCCAAATACACGTTACATATGTATTTCTATAAATTTAAACCATGGAAAACAGTATCACTGGCAGTCTGTGGATACCCAAATTTGTAGCAAATGTCTGGAATAAAATTAACAAATTTGTGACTGTAATTAACTAAACGGAGAAGTGGGAATGGTTTGAGATTGGGGAGGGGGCATGGAAACCTCAAATTTATCTGCAAAATTTAATTTCTTTAAAATAAGCCTGAAATAAATATCAAATAACGTTCAGATTTTATAAAGAAAAATAATGGATGTTTATCATTTGGCCTTACGTTTTAGATGTTTTATAATGAAAATGTTAAAAATTCAAACACTCCAGTATGAAAGATAAAAGTAAATGGGTAAAAAATGGTTGCAACATGTGTCAGGCATGATTGAGTTTCTTATTACATAAACTGCTCTCATTCAGCAATGAAAATGCAATGAGCATCCCGGAGAAAAGTTGAGCAACAGCACTGACAGGTAATTTACAAGAGGGAGATACAAACAACTTGCGAACTTAGGAAAGGTAGTTCGATATCAGTGCGAAGATGCAGACTGGAGCAGCAATAAAATACACTTTTTATAATCTTCCAGATTCTAAGAATTTACCTGTAGGAAGTGGCCAGAGATTCTCATAAAACTTCATTTTCAGGGATATTTTTCATGGTTGGTTATAGTGGTAAAAAAATGTACTACAATAAGGTGTGTGTCTCTGTCCAAGCCAGCAGTTCAGATGAAATTCTTGATTCATTTTATCCTTTTATTTCCCATCACAAAACACTGACAGTTCTTTTTCTTAAGCTCAGTTTCACACATTTTTATCTGCACATTTTAGCATCCGTGAAATTGAGATGCGTCTCACAATCCCGGCTGGCCAGGGGGCAGTCATGATGTGGCTGTTGTCTACATATGCTCATCATAACTTATACAATTCATGTCACATTCTTTTCAAAAGCTTCCTAAGTGATATATAAACTTTATATGTGCAAACAAGCTTGGATATGTGCATTCATCTCAAAAGCACCATCCTAATTTAAGTTAGAGCAACCTAAGATGAATCCAAGCAAGTTAAGTGAAAACAATGTCAAATTCATACATTGATAACTGAGGTAACTTCTTAGGGTGACAGAGCTAAATGAAACTAAGCAGAATATTTGAAAGCAAGCAGGAATGACACTTAGAATTTAAATAAAATGTGAACTAGAGGAAATTTAGACAAAACTAAGCAATTTATGTCAAACAAGCTCAGAATCGATCATTCGTTTAAAAACTAATTTCTTACAAGGCATTAGAGCAAATCTATTTAATACTAAACAGTTTATGTGAAACCAAGCTCAAAATCACTTGTTCCCATAAAACAAACATCTTATTTCTTGTTGGGGCTAATGAATATATTAATATAACTGAATAGTTTATATGAAACCAAGTGCAGATTCAAATATTCCTTTCAAAACTAACTTCTTACAACTATTAAGTACCAATAAATAGTGATTAAAAATTTAAAAACCTAACTTCTTAGGAAGAGTTGGAGTATGTGTAGCAGGAACTTAGTAGTATATGTGAAATCCAGCTCAAAATGACTCATTCATTTCCAGCAGAACTCATAAGCTTCATAAACTTTGTATGCACATACAAGACAGAAGAAATGTTCTTGTCCTAGTTACCACGGGGTCATTGGATTTCACAGTGACCATTTGTTCTCCAAACTCTTTAAAGGTAGATTTGGATTGCTTTGGTTGAAAAGGATAATCTTAGCATTTCTTAGGGGAAGTATTTTAGGAGGATTTGCAGGTACTCGAAAGGAATGTACAATGAGTGATGAGGGACAAAGCATTATCCTTATTGTGTAAGAGCCTATGAAAATCGGTAAGATACACCTTAAGTCTCTGAAAGATGAATGGGTCGAGAACAGAGAAACGAGGTGGAAAAGGAGGAAAAACAATTTAGCAAAGAAACATTTGAAACATGCAGACTCCCCCAGAAGTCAGAGAAATGCAAATGAGGAAAAGAAGTTGATTTTTTGCCTATCAAATTACCCAAGATTTAAAAGATAAACTATGCATTACGCTTAGGTTACAGTACAACAAGAACTATTATGTTCTCTTCATGGGAGTGTTAATTGAAGCAGCCTTTCTGGAAAGTAATTTGTCAATATGTAAAAAGAGCTTTAAAAATATCCATACCTTGCTCATTTATGTCAGAAAAAATTTACAGAAAGGATGGACCAAAACTAAAGAAATTGAATTGTCTATGGAAGGGGAAGGATATAAGTGGGAAGAAGTATGAAATAGTAGGGACAGAAAGAGAGCGACATTTCTCCTGTATATATCTGTTATACATAGTTCTGAGGTTTAGAAACATAGTAACATTTTACATATAGCCCAAAATAAATGAAAAATTAAAATCAACCAAGATGTTGGTGGGTGGACCAAAAATAGAATATAGATAGCAAAAAATGAACCCGATTGTGTTGTAAATGATTAACCACACTTGAAGGGAGTGTGGAAGGAAAGAACTAATCTTAGTAACTTTAGAAAATGGAATTTATTTATTATGTTTTTTAGAGATGGGGTCTTACTGTGTTGCCCAGGCTAGACCTGGACTCCAGAGCTCAAGGAATCCTCCCATCTCAGTCTCCTGAGTAGGAAAGTGGGATTTTGACTGGATACTGCAAGATTGAAAACAAAAAGAACTGTACACAAATACGGTGCTCAAGTCAGTAAATGTGTTTCTCCCAGGGGTATGAGTTAGTAATTCTGAAACTACATTTTGAGTTTACTTGGATTGAATAAATGAATAAATACATCATAGATGACATCTGCTGGGTTTCTCACTGTCAGATAAATAAATTACAAATAAGGAAAGAAGACAGACTAGAATTAATCCTGTGGTTTTGGATTGTAATATAGCAAGTATCAATATGAACTCATGGTTTGAAATATATATGCAGAGAGGAAAATGCAGAAACAAATATAAAGGTGTTTGCATGTGTGGATTAGAATACATATATATATTTTCTAGCTATGCCCATGGAAAGGGCCAAGAGGCAATGATACTCTAGTAGCAAGGAGGATACTTAATACCCAGATCTTGGTTTCTAAATTACCATTTCCAATATAAGTAACAAGGACTACTTTGATTAAGTGGATGATTCCAGAGCTGGGGGTGGGAAAAATGCAAGGTGACCCAGAAGTATATTGTGTTACCAGAAATTAAGTGTTCAAGAAAGAATGCGAGCGTGTCAGACACATGCAGGGGCCAACACTGGTGGAGACCCTAATGGCCAGAGCTAGACTAAACCAAGCAGCAAAATAAATAACTATATTATGGAATTCAAACACATAGAGTGAGAAACAAAACAACACTCCCCCTCAAAAAAAGAGAAGTAAAGAAAATGAGTCTATATTGATACAAATAATGACATAATGACATTTTGGTCAACAATAGACTACATATATGATAGTGGTCCTCTAAGACTATAACAGCACTGAGAAATTCCTGTCACCCAGTGACGTTGTAGCTGTAGTAATATTGTAATGTCGTAGTGCAACACATTATCTTTTTCATGTTTAGATACATAAAGAGACATAAATATTTACTGTCATATTACAGTTGCCTGCAATATTCAGTACAGTAACATGCTGTGCATACTGTATAGGTTTGTAGCTGTACCATATAGCCTACATATTTGTAGGTGCAAATACATTCTATAATGATCATATGATGTCAAAATTGCCTAGTGACACATTTCTCAAAAGGGATCCCCATCATTGACACATGACTGTAAATATTATAACAGAATAAATAAATTAATAGGTGCAAACAGATAGCTCTTCTTTACAGAAGAATTCCAATTAATAAGTGTACTAGGATGAAGGAAACAGAAAACCACATTAGGCAAACACCACAGTAATAATTACTGTAAGCGAGTTTGAGTTCTACCAACAGATACTAAAAATTAGTATTCAAAAATTTAAAATCACTTGTTTCTATACATTGACAATAAACATTCTAAAAAGGAAATTAAGGCTGGATGCAGTGGCTCATGCTTGTCATCCGAGCACTTTGGGACGCCAAGGTGGGAGGATCACTTGAGCCTACAAGCTCGAGATCAGCCTGGGCAACAAAGTGAGACCCCATCTCTACAAAAAGCAACAAATTAACACGGCACAGTAACACATGTCTGTAGTCCCAACCACTCAGGAGGCTGAGGCAGGAGGATTGCTTGAGCCCAGGAGTTCAAGGTTGCAATGAACTGTGATGATGCCACTGCTCTCTAGTTGGGTGACAAAGTGAGACTCTGTCTCTAAAATAAAAATAAAACAAATAAAAGGAAATTAAGAAAAAAGTTCCAGTCATGATAGCATCAAAAAGAATAAAATACTTAGGAATAAACCTAATGAAGAAGGTGAACGATTTATACTCCAAAAACTATAAAACTTTGCTGAGAGAAATTAAAGAAGACACAAATAAATGAAAAGACATCTTGTGTACATGGATTGGAAGACTTACTATTAAAATATCTATACCACCCAAAGCAATCTTCAGATTCAATGCAATCCCTATCAAAATCTCAATGGCATTTTTTTGTAGAAATAGAAAAATTCATCTTAAAATTCACATGGAATCTCAAGGGATCCCAAACTTCCAAAACAATTTTGAAAAAGAACAAGGTTGGAGGACTCACACTTCCTAATTTCCAAACACATTACAAAACTATAGTAATCAAAACAGTGTGGTACTGGCATACAGACAGACAGATAGGACAGCGGAAGAGAATAGAAAGCCCAGAAATAAACTCTTGCATATGCAGTCAAATGATCTTTGACAAGGGTATTGATACCGTCTAATGGAGAATGGATGGTCTCTTCAACAAATGGTACTCAGAAAACTGGATAGCTACACACAAAATAATGAATTTGGACCCTTATCTTATACAATCTACAAAAATTAACTCAAAATGGATTAAAGACCTAAATGTAAGACCTGAAACTGTAAAACTGCTAGAAGAAAGCACAGGGGAAAAAGTTCATGACATTGGACTTGGCAATGAGTTCTTGGATATGATGCAAAAAGCACAGGCAAATGAGAGCAAAAATATATATGGGACTATATCAAACTCAGAAACTTTTATGTACCAAAGGACATAATCAACAGATCAATATAAGGAAAAGGTAACCAAGGAATAGGAACAATATTTTCAAATCATAAATCTGGTAAGGGGTTAATATCCAGAGTATGTAAAGAACTCCTAAAACTTAACAATAAAAAGATCAAATAACCCAATTTAAAAATGGTCAAAAGGACTCTCATAGACATTTCTCCAAAGATGATATACAAATGACCAACAAGCATATGAAAATGCTCAACATCACTAATAGTCAGAGAAATGCAAATTGAAACCACAATGAGACATCACCTCATACTCACTAAGATGGCTACTATTGAAATAAAACAAAATAGAAAATAACGAGTGTTGGCAAGGATGTGGAGAAATTGGAACCTTTGTGCACTGTTGGTGGGCTTATAAAATAGTGCATCTGCTGTGGAAAACAGTATAACGTTTTCTTAAAAAATTAAAAATAGAACTATCTTATGATCTAGGAATCCCACTTCTGGGTATATATATAAAAGAATTGAAACCAGGGTCTCAAAGAGATATTTGTACACTCATGTTCATAGCAGTACTATTCACATTAGTGAAGAGGTAGAAACAACCCAAACATCATCCATGAATAAATGTATACACAAAGAAAATGTGGTATATGCACACACTAGAATATTATTCAGCCTGACAAAAGAAGGAAATCCTGTCACATGCTACAACATGGGTGAACTCCGAGAACACTATGCTAAGTGAAATAGCCAGTTACAAAAAGACAAATACTATATTATTCCACTTATCTGAAGTATCTACAGTAGTCAAATTCATAGAAACAGAAAGAGGAACAGTGTTTACCAGGGGCTTGGGAAAGGGGAGAAAGGGACATTGTTTAATGGGTACAGAGTTTCAGATACCATAATAAAAATAAATAAATAAATATTTGAGAAGATACAGTGTATTTGCATAGTCTCAAACAATCACCACTCATTCAAACATTTATTAATTACAAAGAGATAAATAGTAACTTTACAATGGAGAAGCCCAGCAGACACCAGGCATCACCTTAACCAAATGCTCAAGGTTAACGCCACCAAAAATAAGATTTATCAACCTATGAACTTCCTCATCTGATGCTCTGAGACAGGCGCAACATCACTTCTGAGGTTTTCTTGAGAAAAATGCATAACCTCAATTCAATCTGAGAAACCATCAGAAAAACCCACATTTGGGAACATTCTAAAAATATCTGACCAGTACTCGAGGTCATGAAAAGACGAGGAAAGACTGAGGGATTGTCACAGGTTGAAGAAAATAGAAAAAATGACAACCATGTGACCCTGGATCGAATCCTGGACCAGAATAAGGATTCAAGACATTAACAAGACATTGGTTATGCAAGACATTAACATTAGGGGAAGCTGGATGAAAGGTTTATAGGAACTCTCTGTACTATTTTTGCAACTTTTCTATAAGTCCAAAATTATTTCAAATTATAATTTTAAAAAACCCATACACGTTCCCCCCCCCAGGTATTCCTTTTTTTAACAAAATAGTCCAAAATATAAAAGTTTTATACACAAAGATATTTATCATATCATTATTCATAATAATTAATGAATCAGAAGCAATCTATAATATGTTCACAAGTAGGATGCTGGCTAGTAAATTATGATCTTTTCTGGGCTCTTGGATTTAAATACAAACTGTACATTGATGACTTCCCAGTGTACATCGCTGCTCATGGAGCTGGCTGGCTGCTGGCTTCATATTTGCACTCAGGGAAGTCTAAGAAGCACATCGACTCAGTATAGCTCGAAGAGAGTTCTGGACTCCTTTCCCCCACCCCCACCTCTCTCTTCCCTGTTGCTTAGGTGACATCCTAGAAGTCATGCTTGATTCCTTTCGTTTTCTTTTCTTCCATACTTGCTCCATAAGCAAGTCCTTTAGCTTTTCCTTCAAGACATAGCCTTGGTCCATTTGCTTCTCTCCAGTATCACTGCTTCATCCTGACACAGCCCTCCGTCGTCTCTCCAGGACCACCGCAAAGTCTCCCAACTCGTCTCCCTGTTTCCTCTGTTCTCTTCATGGTCATTCTCCATGCAGCCATCTGAGTGATGTTGAAAGACGTACGTCAACCTTTCCTCCTCTGCCCAAATCGCTCCCCATCGCACTTGATGTCCAACTCCCTTGCCATCACCTGCTGGCTCCTGCAGCAGCTGGCCAGGCCTTCACTGGGGACCCCGCCCAGTGTGTGTTCCCCGTCTCCGCTGTGTTCTGGAACTGTGCTCTCAGTTTCTCAAACAGGCAAGTTATTTTCCACTGCAGGAACTTCGCTGTTCTGTTTACCCAGAACATTCTGTGCCCAGATCTTCCAGGGCTGCTTCCCTCTTGTGGATCGGGACTGGAACCGACTGTCCCCTCCTCAGAGAGACCTGCTTGGCCCACTCCACATAAAGCAGCCACACCCCCATCCGACTGTCACTCTCTATGCCAACAATGTCTTTTAATGATTTCTGAGCACTAGTAATAAGTCACAATCTAAAATAAAATAAGTTCCAGACATTATGGCATTTCACTCTTAAATACCTCCTCATGCATTTCCTAAGAATGATGACAATTCCCTATATGATATCAATTCCATAGTCACAATTAAGAAAATTAACAATTCTATAATTTCATCTAACGTGCAGTTCAAATTTCTCTAACTGTCCTAAAATTGTCATTTATGTCAGTTTTATTTTTCTCCTGATTTAGGACCCCCTCATGTATCATGAATCGCAGTTGGTTGTGATGTCTCTCTAGTTTCTTTTACTTCCTTTGCCTCTTAATTTTTCATGGTGCTGCCATTTTTTGAAGAGCTATGCTTCTTCAAAGAGTCCAAAGAGCCCATCTGTCTTACAGAATGCACTACACTCTGAATTTACCTGATGACTTCCTTGTCATGTCACTTGACTGTATTTCTGTGTTTTTTAGCTAGAGGTTAATTCCAGAACTACCCTGTTTAATTGGGTGGCCACTAGCCACATGTGGCTGTTGAGAATTTGAAATATGGCTGCTACAATTGAGGAACTGAATTTCTACTTTTATTTAGTTTAAATTAATTTAGATTTTTTTTTTAGACAGGATCTCTCTCTGTTGCCCAAGGTGGAGTGTAGTGGCTTCGTCAGCTCACTGCAATCTCAAACTTCTGGGCTCAAGGGAGCCTCCTGCCTCAATCTCTTTTATAGCTGGGACTATAGACATGTGTCGCCATGCCAAGCTAATTTTTCATTTTTGGTAGAGATGGAGTCTTGCTATGTTTCTGAGGCTGGTCTCAAACTCCTGGCCTCAAGTGATCCTCCTGCCTCGGCCTCCCAAAGTACTGAGATTACAGGCATGAGCTACCACAGCTGGCCTAATACAGATTTAAATTTTTAAAACGGTCACTCTTTTTAGTTTTGGAAATTGAATATGATTGGAACAATTTGAGTATGTCATCTACTTTTTTAACTGAATATTATGAAATATATCTGCTTTGAGATCTGCTATAAGTGTACAATACAAACTGGATTTGGAAGACTTAGACTAAAAAAAGAAAACCATCCATTGCATTCATCTATTCATTTACAGAATATGAATTCAAGCCATGTTTGTTTGTTTGTTTTTAAATAACAGCACACACACAATATAAAAAGTCAGAGACAAGTAGCAAGCCAAGGGCACACTGAAAATGACTCACCAGGTTGTACATTCTCCAAAGTGGGACTCATGTATCTCCTGTTCACCAATATATTCCTTGGTGCCTGCATAGTATCTGACACAGAGTGGAGGAGTAATAGATGTTTGTTGAATGAACGAGAGTGTTACTGAAAGTTTGATATTTGTCCCCAGGTTCGAACAAAGAATAAGGACAAATGGTTTGAAGAAAAGGAAAGAGAAGTTTATTAATTTGGCAGCAAATGAGAAGGATGGCAGACTCTGGTCTTAAAGAACCATTGTTCTGCTTGTAAGCAGAAGTACAGAGGTTTTAAAGAGGAATTCTAGCTTTGGGCTATTGCTATTTAACTATGGTTGTTGGTCCTGGTGGGCCTTATCTCTGGTGAAGATGACCTCATGCCCTTTGTCGGATTCTGCTGAGCCATCTGCTGTGGTTTAAACCAAAGGACAAAGAATACTCCTCTGTCTCTCTGATTACTGGCCCCTGGCAGGAATGCAGGTTTTAATCCCCCAAAAGAGTGTAGAAGGCTTTAAAGAGACAACTTGTAATACAGGTTGTCTTTTTTCAAGCTCTTACTTTTGTTACAAGAGTGAGTGAGTGAATGACCAAAGAATGGTCAGGCCCTTGGCCAGGGACCTGAGGGGGTCCTTTCCAGCAGACCAGCAAGCACCGCCAGATAGACAAGGTGCCCTAAAATTGAAAATATGGCTGGGAGACCAGAGGCAGGAAGGGCTGGGAAGACCCAGCACAATCAGAGCTGGGGCAGCAATCAGAGCTCCTGGAACTGGCCCTGCAGAGACGGTGGAGCGCCATGGCCAGTGAAAGGAGTGACAGGAGGATGCAGGCCTTTGCCCTCCTTTGAGCTCTCTTTGTGTACACCTGTTTTTAACTAAAGGACCCCTGGAGGGTGGCAGTCTGGCTGGGCTCTCCTCTCCAGCACATGGCTTCTGGCAAAAGGACCTGCCGTGGTGACACCTGCATTGGCAGGTGGCCAGGCACTGGGACGAGGCCCGGGCAGCTGCACACACACAAGTATCACAGAGAGACCCTCCCGCCTTTCCTGGGCACAACATCCATCCTTCTTTTGTAATAGAGAAATTGGCAAGCTGGGGACAAATACATTAATCACCGGAGATTACTGTGCCAAGTACTTAAGTACTTTCCACATACTATTGTAAGTGGGCCCTCATGGAACAAATTTCAATGACCCCTATATAATCCTCTCACTTAACTAACTACCTGACCTTCTGAGTTGTTTCCCAGAAATGGTGGTTTTTCTGCAAGACAAAGAAGCTGAGGTTCTGAAGGCCCATGGACAGACTTCCTGAGGACTCCCCCCCAAAAACACAACCTGCCCCCAACATGGACCTGCCCCGAGGCACGTGGTCCCTCCTTTAAAAGACCACGATCTCCCTTAGTTGGAGAAACAGAGTTGAGACAGCTTCTCCAGTTGTCCTGGCAAACCGAAACCACGGAAACCCACTATTCAAATCCTGATAAACACTTTGCAGGGCAGGTATCATTATTCCCAGTTTCAAAATGAAGAAACTTGGTTTCAAGTAATTTGAATAATTTACCTAGGCCACGCAACGAGCCCATGTCTGTGCCAGCTTCTGAGAGTAGCTGAGCCCCAATTTCACGCTCTCCACTGTTCTACCTTTTTCCACAGGCAAAGGAGACTGTGTTGAATGCTCCCAGGGTTGTGCCCTACAGTAACTTTGTCTTATTAAGTGGTGCTGCCCTAGAGGCATATATATGCTGCTTTGTGCATTTATATATAAACATAAGTATTATATATGTGTTTGTAAAATACATACACACATATTGCATTTTTTCTAATTGTAGGAAGAAAGTCTGACCATCCAAATTTCTGGATATTAAAAGTTTGAGGGAAAAACAATTAATTTACAACTCAACTAGCACAAGCCTATCTGTCCTAAAAATGATTTTTCACATTTGAATCCAATCCAATCCTTAAAACAGCAAAGGAACTTTCTCCTTGCAGGAGCACACTCCCAATCAGTGTCAGAAGTTACAGTTTGCTACAAAATTGTAGTGTTGGCTAAAACTGTCAAACCCAGGGTAGGGGAACCCAAAGCTTATCCAAAGTGTTTCTATCCCAACAGTCTTCCATTTAAAGATTGAATGTTTCCAGGAAAGAGGAGCCCAATTCCATAATGATCAAAGAGTGAGTTTGATGCTCTGGGTCCCCAAGTGAAGGCCATTAGCTCATGGAGAGCATTTAAAAGACAGTGAACAGCAAACAGGCTTCGTGCTGTGGGGCCTGGGAAACTGCATTTTGCAGAGCTCTTCAGGACTCCTGGGTCAAAATGAGGATTGAATGTGCATGTTTATTTTCATTTCCTCCCTAAATCACACCAGGAATACAGAAAAGAGATTTAAAAAAAAAATATATATATATATATAGAGAGAGAGAGAGAGAGGGAGGGAGAGACAAGCATGCGGAAACAAGAGAAGATAGAAACAAAATTTTGGAAGATAGAAGCAGATATTTGTGTGGTGATCCTCTTAGGAAATGCAATGAAGTTAAATGCTGAACCTCCAGTTGGCAGAGCTGAGCACGATTCTGAGACACAGGCAGGATTCTGAGGTGCCGGGGAAGTGGTACCTCTGGGCTTGGTGAAGGCAGTGGCTAGAATGAGACGACTGGGTAGAAACTGGGAGGTCAGATCCCTGCATTCCTTCCCCTGAGTCCGGGCCCCCAGCGGTCTGCTTCGCTTTCATCCTGGCCAAAGACTGGAGATTTAATCTCTGGAGAGTTTTTGGGGTCAACCAGTGCCAGTGAAGTGAGACTCAATAATTACTAATATATATTGAACACTAGATTCTGAAACTCCCAGAGCTCTTCTCCCAAACAGTTAAAGCCAAATTTTATCTCCAAACAGGATATTTTAACAGGATGTATGTATATGCTATGGTAAATCTGACTAATTAAAGAAGGAAGAACTACAGATACTGACACTAGAGACATCATCCACAAATAAACCACTCAGATGAGCCGTAATCGAAGTCACCAGGTCCCATCCACATGCTGAGAGCTGCCAGCAAGATTCTCATTTCTCAAATCTTAGTCCTAAACAGATGTCCGAGGAAAGCCTCTAACATGGAATACAGACACCTGAACAGCAAACAAACAAACCAAAGCAATTTTGAAGCCATATAAACCAGACAGGGAGAAAAAAACATTAAAAAAAATCAATCTATCATTCATATTAATATTTCTAGAAAGGTTAAGGGAAAATATTGCACCCTTGAAACGGAAACAGAAAAGTTAAAAAATTCAGAGAATATGGAGCTCTTAGAAATGAAAAGCATGACAGGAGAAATGGAAAGTCCAATAGGCGTGGAAGAGCAGCGTGAAAAATATCACCCAGAAGGCAGACCAAAAAGACAAAGAGGTGGAACGCAAAGTGAAAGGATTTTTTTTTTTTTAAAAGGAAGAAATGGGAAAAACCAAAAGCTAGATGTAGGCCATATGACATCCAAGTAATAGGAGGCATCATATGTACATATCATAATATATCACACGAGGAAGTGAACAGATAATATCTGAACTCGATGAACTAAATAAAGGCAGTAGCCATTATTTAGAATCATAGGAACATGTACATGCCCGAGAAACCACCTCTGGGGGAAGAGGTGGAAATGTTGTGAAGCAAACATTGTGCTTTATTGTGCTTTATTTTAGAACTATTAAACTTTTAAGGCATATGTATATGTCCCTTTAATAAAATAAAAATGTTAATAAGTAATAAGTATGATTACATATTAATGAAATAAAAATTGATTACAAAATAGAATAAAGACAAAAATCCTCCCATGTGATTCTGATGATAGTGACCTGGGGTAGCCGTCGACCTTACCGGGGCCCTCCTTGACGGCCAGCACGGAGCCAGGCAAGGAAAGAGAGGCTGGACACAAATGAATAGGGTCTTTTTTGCTTCCTAGGAGCTCACAGTTCAGTGGAAGAGACTGATGCTCTGTCAGCAGCAATCACACAGGTTGCTGAGTAAAATGACCGAGACGCTCCGAGTATAACGGGAGCACTCCGAGAAGGGGGTTTGGCAGTGGAGTGGAAGCTGATTTGGAAACACTTTCTGAGTGGGGTGTCACACAAGCTGAGTCTGAAAGGACAGACAGGGTTAGAAGTCGAAGGAAGGGAAGTAGGGCATTTCAGGGAGAGAGGGTGTCTGAGCCAAGGGGTGACAAGAGTCAACGCACAGAGGTTGCTGGAAACGTCAGTCCCTTGTCGCCGGGTGTAACGTATAAGATGATCTGAGAGGCTGGAGAGGCAGCAAGCGCCACACTAAAGGACCAGGAGGGACATGCAGCAGTGCTTGGACTTCACCGTAAGGGAAAGCAGAGCTAACAATGGCCGTTAAGCAAGAGCCAGAGGTGTTCGATTTTGTCTCCAGAAATATGTGATGGCTGTTGTGAGAGTCACTTGGTGTGGCTCGAGGTGGAAGGCAGAGAGTAGTTGGACAGTGGCTGCAATTCCCCAGGTGAGGGATGATGGTGATAGTAGGGACGGAGAGGAGGAAGCCAATTTAGTAGATTGAAGAGATAAAATTGGCAGGATGTGTGATGAATTTAATGTTGGGGTGAGGGAAAAAGATTCACAGTTATGAAGATGTGAAATCGACCTAAGCGCCCACTGATTCATGAGTGGATAAAGAAAATGTGGTGTGTACACATATGTATACATATATGTACACACACACACACACACACACACCCCATGGAGTACTACTGGTCAATAAGAAAGAATGAAATAACATCTTGCAGCTCAGCTACTTGAATGGAACTGGAAGCTGTTATCCTAAGTGAAATAATTCAGGAACAGAAAAATAAA
>CAUYSK010009868.1:0-73342 GCA_963575035.1 Avahi laniger
CAACCTCAAACTCCTGGGCTCAAGCGATCCTCCTGCCTCAGCCTCCCGGGTAGCTGGGACTACAGGCATGTGCCACCATGCCTGGCTAATTTTTTTTTTCTATATATTTTTAGTTGTCCGATTAATTTCTTTCTATTTTTAGTAGAAACGGGGTCTCACTCTTGCTCAGGCTGGTTTCGAACACCTGAGCTCAAACAATCCACCCACCTTAGCCTCCCAGAATGCTAGGATTACAGGCGTGAGCCACCGCACCCGGCCCACATAGGTTTTTAAAGCTGAGACGGGACATGATCAGGCTGCAGCATCAGAAGGGCAATCCCAGCCACAGCACCAAGGAAAGGGTGAGGAGGTTGGGGAGAGGATGATGGCAGAGAGAACAGTTAGAAGGCGGCTGCCAGGGAGGTACCACGGGGCAGAAATGGGCAATGACAACGGGAGTGAACAGGAGGGAACAGCATCGAGAGAGGCCCTGGAGGTGGAATTCCATAACCCGACAGCCGCCTGGACGTGGGACGTGCGGGAGAAGCAGCAGACCACGTTGGATGACCGGAGATGGTGGCGAGAAAACATACACAAGAGCCGGCACAGGTGACGAGGAGGAAGACGGGCTCCGTGTTGCCCACGCTGAGCTCGACGTGGAATCCTGTGGGACATTCGAGGGAAGCTGAGTGCTGGCAGTTCGACAGGCAAGCTGGAGCCCCGGAGAGCCACCAGGATTCAGGGTGGATGGCTGTGTCCCCACATGGCACTGTCGGGTGATGCTGGAGTCTTCTGGCAACAGCTGGAGGCTCCCAGCTACAGGGAAAAGGTTGGAGAAAAGAGAAGAGCTTATTTCTTCTCCTTTTCTTTCCGCTCCGTGAGGCTTCCTTGCTTGGACCAGACACGCCTGTGCTGTCGCTGTCCACTCCAGCACCCCCAACTCTGTGGGATAACGTTGGGAGGCCGGGGACTGGCACAGTGGCCACGAGATGGGCAGAGGCCCTCAGGCAGGAGAAGAAGGGGAGAGGACAAAACCTTCCAGAAAACGACCTGTGGCCCAGTGCAGGTAGGACGCCATCCCTGAGTACGTTTTTCTGAATACTTACTAAAATCAAAGTCCCCCACAGGACACGTGCACGAGTTCACGATTTTCTCTTGCTTCACCTGTCCAACACACCTTTTCTGTTCTCCCTGCGGTCATGGGGGTTTCCACTTCCAGATCCCGAGACTGACAAGTTCAAGTCCATCTCTACACCTTGTTAATGGCGTTTCTCACCGGGGAAGCCCGTCCTCCTTTCTCCCCTGATTCAAGTAAGTCTTAGCATCTTTTTGGGCTGAGCATAAGCCCCAGCTTCTCCAGGCTGCTTTCCCCAACTAATCCAGCCCACTCGAGAAACCACCCCCTTCGCTGAGCAAACAGCGTACTCCTTTGAACACTTCATTATAGATCTCATGTATTATTTCTTAGTGATTTTCATAAATTGCCATCTCCTTCAGGGATGTCACAGTCGTAGCTAAAATTTAGAGCTGGAAGAATACTTGGAGACCCTTAGCTCTTATTTCTGAGAGTTCACAATTCTCCTCTTTTCTCTGCACTACTCACGTCTTTCTTCCGTGTGGATCCAGGTAATTGGTAAAAAGAAGAATCGTGAGTTCTAGAAAGCCCAAGACGTGTTCATTAGCACAGATAAAGTGCTGCTCAGGAGAGTGAGAAGAAGTCAACAACTCTAGAAAAGTTGGAGAAAGGATTGGGAGAAACCAGAGCTGCCAGGGCTAAGTTTGATCGGAGGTTTTGAGAATTTAAGGGACCAGGTTGGGCATGGCAGCTTTCTGTGCTGAGGAGGACCAAGTGAAAAATGGGTGGAGATGACTCAGATATTGCAGTTTCTCATCACACACAAAGCTCTGGGGCACCTACACCCTATTTAAACTGCTTTCTCTCTTGTTATTACAAAGAGATTCCATTGTATTTCTACCGTGATTAATGAGGTATAAAATAAATTACAAACAACTTCGTGTCAAGAATATTTTAAATGTTCATTGTCATTGAGAACAGTGAACAATCGCTGGGACATTTTAGGAAAAAAAAAATCAATAAAATTTTTAATGAACATGGATTATGTGCCATGCTTATGCTAGGTATTGTGGGCAATTTCAAAAACATGAATCAATAAAAATATTATTTAAAGTATTCTTTAAGAGACATATAAAAATATACAAAGCAGGAAGGTGACCACCATCCGTACGGCACCATCCAAAAAAGTAACATCTTAGCATATTTGCTTTAAGTCTTCTTTTTAAAGAAAAATTACCCTTTATTTGTTAAAAAGTGAGTGATTTAAGTTTTAAGCAATATAGGGAAATACAGAGATGACAGTAAAAATCACCCAGCAATAATCATCATTCTAACTAGGTGAAAATCACTTTGGACAACTTTCTGTACAAATATTCAGATAAAGAGGTAGGCTGGGCTGTATTTTTAGGGACACAGAGTTATATAACAGATTCTATTTTAAAATAAATTTAATTTGATTTTACTAGAATTTAATGGAAGAAAAAAATCTCTGATGTTAAACAGGAAGAATCTCTGAACTTCAAATAATTTAGTTGTCACCACAGGCTAAAGCTTGTCCTAAAAGATTCTGCTAAGTTAAGAAAGGGAGATTAAAACCCATTAAGGGGTGAGAGTTCTTAGTTTAAGTGACATTTGCCCATTCAATCGCTCTGTCTCTCTTTTTAAAATTTAATTTAATTTAATTTTTTGGTCATCTACATTCACAATGATTATCTAAACTACTTTTCTATGGAAGTCTATGGTTTCCAGCGAGGGCCGTTGTGTTCCTAGCTTTTCAAATTTATTTATTGGTTGCAAATAATGTTTTTGTTCCAAGTTTTTTTTTCTCCCTTTAGGGCTTCAATCTCACTTCTTATGTAATTTTGTTGTTTTATTATATTATCTGGGAGTTCTTGTTTTATTGACAATTTCTTATTAGTTTAATCTATAACAGGGGTTGGTAAACTCTTTATGTAAATGGCCAAATATTACAATATTTTAGACTTTGTGGGCCATAGTTGCAACTCCTCAACTCAGCCATGATAACATGAGAGCAGCTGCAGAGAATACATCAACAAATGGCTGTGGCTGTGTTTCAATAAAACTTTATTTACAAAAACAGATGGTGGATCATTTTTGAGTCTTAGCCTTGTTTGGTGTTGGCTAGTGATTTTGTGTGTTGGGGGTGGAAAAAGAGGATATTTTTCTTTGAAACAGTCATTTTGTTGGATTGTAGAGGATAGAATTTCTTAGCTGCAGTTTCAAGGGATTGTTTTAACTTAGAAATATATTAATACTAACGTGTTGATCAGTTCTCATGGGCTATCAGTCTTCTGGTGATTGCAGATGTGACACAGTACTGAGCCTGGCCACGAGGCACATCAGCTTTACCTGGGTTACATGTAGATGGAAAAACTTAGGCCCAGAGAAGTGAACCAACTTGCTCAAAGACACATGCAAGATTAATCTTAGAGCTGGGACTTGAATATAGATATTTTTAAAAAATGTTTTAAAATGGAGGTGACATTTACAAAATATAAAATTAAGCATTATAAAGTGAACAATTTAGGGACATGTTGTACATTCACCATGTCCAACCACCACCTCTACTTAGCTCAAAAACATTTTTATCTCCCCCAAAAGAAAGCTACATCCCCATTACGCATTTGCTCCTCATTCTCCCCTCACCCTGGCAACCGCCAATCTGCTTTCTGATTCTGTGGATTTGCCTATTCTGGATATTTTATAGAAATGGAATTGCATAATATATAATGTTTTGTGTCTGGCTTCTTTTACTTAGCATGATGTTTTTGACGTCTATCCACGTTGTAGCATAAATCAGTCCTTCATTCTTTTTATGGCTGAAATGTCTCACTATATGTATATACCACTGTTTGTTTATCTGTTCATCTGTTGATGAACATTTGGGCTATTTCCACTCTTTATTGCTATTTTGAATAGTGCTGCTGTGAAGGTGTGTGTAGATGCATTTGTCTGAGTACCTGTTTTCAATTCTTTTGGTTATATCCAATGGGTGGAATTGTTGAACCATATGGTAATTCTATGTTTAACTTCTTGAGGAACCGCCAGACTTTTTCCCAGAGGCTGAACCATTTTACATTTAATGTATGTGGTTTCTGATTTCTCCACGTCCTTGCCAACACTTATTATTATCTGGTTTGTGTGTGTGTATGTGTGAACACAGATTTTGGACTTTCAGTGCTCTTATCTTAGGTGGTTACAGAATTTGTCTTACATTTTTTACTTGCTTGATTTTTTTTGTAATTACTCTACTTGGCATATTTCAAGACGTACACTTCATGTCATTGAATACTTTGTTGATATATTTTCTGCTAAAAGTATGAATTCTCACAGAGTGTTCACAGATCTTAATAAAATTTCAAAATATAGTTTAAACAAGCGTAGTTGAAATTTATTTCAAAGTTGAAGCATCACAGTTGAAATAACATCTGAATCTCTTTACGATTCTCGTGCTAAGAGAAAGAGGAAGGTCCCAGTGCCCATCTGCGACGGTTGATGTGGAGGTGTTTACTTCCTTGGGTAGGATATTGGACAAGATGGTTGCTAACATCCTTTCCAACTACATTTTTAGAATTTGAATATTTATGGAGGACTTTCTGAGAAAGTACAAAACCCTGAGAATATTGTAATGCATATGGATTTTGCTATCTTGCTACATCAGGGGAGAATGGGAGCTGGTGTCCCAAAATCCAACCAAGATGCGGTGTTGCAAGTCGGAATGCTGAGGGTCACTGCCCCGTGCAGAGCTCTATGATGGGACAGGTAAGTGACTCTCCCAGTTTAATTCCTCCTATTGGTAGCAGCGTTCCAGAGCAATCCCTAGGCTCTGGCTGTGGGTAGCTGGCCCACCTCCTTGGAATCTGCAGCCTCATACATCTGTCAGCAAAAGGGGCCAGGTGCATGGTGCCCACTCTCGACATTGCCCCCAGCAAGGAGAGGCATAAATACCTTTGCATCCGGGCCTCCAGCTCTGCTGCACTTGGACCTATCCTGAAAGTCGCTCCTGGCTCTTTAAGAGGAAACATCATTTCTCCACCAACTTCTCTACCTTTGGCAGACAGACTTACCGTGTGCTTCCAGTGGACACATTTCATAAAGGAACCTTCTTCTTTGAGGTTGATATTGCCCCAGTGCTCTCCCTGAAGGGATGACCACAGGTAAGTCCCTTTACAATATGGGGCTGGTACTTACCTTTTCCAAGGAACAGTATCGCAAATCAAGTGGGCCTTTTGCAATATATACATATGGAATGAGGTTTATTTATGAGTGGGAAGAAACCATAAAGAAGAGTTATTAAGTCCAGGAGGAATTGATTTATGTCATAGTAAAATTCAGACTATAGTTCAGCCAGGGGAATGACAGTCCCTGACAGGTATCCGTGAATAAATCCCCCTTCTTCTAAAGCATTCTCTTCTCTTTGCTAGCCACTGGCCAAATTCTTCAGCCGGCTTAACAGTTTGTTCTTCCTGCCTTTCTCCCCCTTTCCTTCCCCTTCATGATCTTTACAAGGGATGGGAGGGATGAGAGCCACACTCCCAGCCGGCTTTAAGAAAGCCTTGGGTTTTCATTACCCCGTGCGGCTTTTCAGAGCTTAGAAACTGAGCTGTTTCCCTTCCGGCTGGTGGACACTGGCCAGGAGATCTGAGGAAGCCAGAGTAGGTGTGAACAGAGATACCTGGCTTCTGTCAATAAACACTCAGAATCACAGCATCTCCTGAGGCGGGAGGCCACAGAGTCCTGCCTTTTAAGATGTTGGCAGGGCCTGTTTAATGAGATCCTGGCCTCCAGCATCTGTGGCCTCTAAGAAGCTCAGCATGCTCAGATCTTTGGCCAAGAACTCTGCACCCAAGGATGCAACAGTAGCTGTCTGTCCTCTGTGGAGACGGACCACTGGGGCTTCTGTGGACTACAGACCTTATCTGCATTCAGGTGGGACACGATGTCTTTTCGGCATCCACTGCAGTGGTTTGTGTCTGCATGTATGATTGCTCAGGAAGCACAGGCTGGCTTCTATTAAACAGAGTGGAGATGCTGAATGCATAAATCTGGCTACGAGCCATCTATCTTCCATCTGTCTATCTGTTATCTTTATACCAATACCTATTGTCTAACTCTGTATTTGTCTATTAACATACAGAGAAAGACAGAGTCCATGACCAAAATCTCATTATAAAACCTGATCAAATGAAAACTCTATGATTAACTAGATTCATTCCTTCCTTATAACCACCTGACACAGCAGTGTTCATTCATAAAAGCAGGGACGAATATCGTATACACAGGCATCCCTTGAGACACCTCTGTAAGTTCACTGTGGTATCAGCCTTCTAAAGCTTTCCATCAGCATTCCCAAAGTAAAGGATTAAAAACATTTTTCCCCATTAACCACTTGTGGCTCTAAGGCTTTTGTGGGCAAGAACAAGAGGTGGCCTTGATGGCCCTGAGTGTCTGATCAAACAATCATGACCCATCCGGGAAGGATGGAAAATCCTGCTTTCTGATGTATGGGCAGAGGAGAGCTGACCCCAGGACCTTGTCTTGGCCACAGTAGCTCATATCTGAGGGTCATTCATACTGCTGTCTCTTCTTCTCTAGCACAGAAAGCTAGCAAATCAACTGCAAATTCTCTTCCCTAGAGCTAGAGAAAGAGGAGGCTTATCCTGTCCTCTGCTATGGGAAAATGTGTGTGTGGCTTCCGTGTGAGAGGTTCCTCCCCAGGGAGTAAGCAAGACGGAGTACCAGATCCCCTGCAGTAAACAAGATGGATAAGTCCTCAGATTTCCAGGTCATGACGCAGCTTCAGGTCTGCCTTTCTGCTTGGTGTCCTCTCTGTCATCTGTGAAATGGGGCAAATCAAGCAAAGTGTACCCGATTTCATAAGAACATTCTAGATATTTCTTTACCTCTTTAAATCTTACCCATATTTAATGGATCATCTTCAGTTATTAATCTTCCATTAATCCCTTCCTGACTTCCCAGGGAAAACTAAACTCTTCCCTTCTTAAGCACTTGTATCTCTTGTGATCGGTTCTAGAACATGTCACATGCATCTATTTTTCTCTTAAGGTCTCATATGCTTAAGTCTCAATATTCTGGTAAAGCTGAGAGCAGGTCCCTTGCCATGTGTACACATCTCAGAGTCGCCCAGGGATCCTACGTCAGAGCTGGAGATAGATGGAATGAACGAAGGCTCCAGAAACACGTGCTGGTGGGCATTGATCCTGATACCTTTCCCAGATGGTCAGATGTCTAAAATTTATCATCCAGGCCCCAGTGTTCTCAAGACAGCCCTGGTACTTCCTGATGTGAATTCTTCCTGCCCAGAAGCCGTCATGGAAGATGGGCTTAGCACTGGTGTGTCTGCTCCGATGTATCTCTGCCACCGTTCCTGAGATAGGCTCTTGCTTGGAGGGTTCTAGTCACATTGAAAAGGCTCGTGAGGCTGGAGTACAGTGAATGAGGGAGAAGGGAGGAAGAGGAGGGCAGGGAGTTGCCAGAAACCCAACCATTGTGGGCTTGGGATCGGATGCTAAGAAGTTGGAAGCCATGAGAAGATTTTGAGCAGAGAAATGATATGATCAGAATTAGATGCTGAAAAGAACTCTCAGGTCCTGTGTCCCCTTTGCTCCTTCCCAGTCCTCTCTGGCTCTGGCTGGCTCATGGGGGAGGGGGAGGGCAGTAGCCCCTTCCCCCCACCCCACCCCCACCCTCACATCCTTTTCCCCACACTGCATGGTCCTCCAGGCACAAGAATGATGCTCTGTGGGTACGATCAGTCCCGGCAAAACCATGATGCTAACTCAGTGTGTTTTCTGTCTCATTTTTTGTTTGTTTGCATTTGTTTTTTTGGATAGCATTCACCCGGCCTCTTCAAATGTGCAAGGTCATTGAACAGTTTTGAATGATTTCCATTAGAAAGGGAAGCTCTTGATAAATTCAACCACACTATGTGATCAGAGACAACACGGATAACCAACTAGGTAGGCGCAGGGTAGAACGGACTGAGTATGTGGATTTTAACGCAGGTTGCCTAGAAAGGGCAGCAAGGAATACAAAGAAATGTGTCTTATAAGAAGAAATTCCAAGCACCACAGGGGGTCTGCAGGTCTCCCTTTTGCATGGTGAGGGTGTCTGTGTGCTCTGCACGCGAGCCCGTGCCGCTCCAGCAGGGTGGAGTGTGAACAGACCTTCCCGCCAAAGCCAGAAGAGGCTCCTGCCCCCCGCGGCTCTCTCCACTCATCACTAGACAATCCAGTGGCCTGGCAATCTCTCCCCTTCAGCACCGGCAGGGACACCATTCTTTAGAGGTGAAAGTACAGTTTAATTTCTAGGCTCACCCAGGCGTGGACTGGGCTGCATACGACCTGATAATGAAATATTGGCGGTGCATATTTGATAACGTGCTGGGTGTGCCTGGCACGTGGCCGGGAGGGAGGGAATGCGTTCCCGTGGAGGTGTGCACCCCTGTCTGCCTGGAGTGGTACGAGGGCGGGCTGGTGGGGTTCAGATGAGCCAGGACTTCGCTTCCTGCGTTTGTCGTGTCCTCTTGGCAGCGAGAGACCTTCACTCCTGAACAAATGTGGAGGGAGGGGGAAGAGAGAACAGAAGAGCAGGAAAGAACCACATCTTCCCCCCCCCCCACTTGCTCTGCTCTAAACTGAGATCCTACAGAGAATGGTATTTCTCTCACTGCGGTTTCCCAGTGACAATGGGGTCAAAGAAAGCATTTTTCAAAAAGAGCTTCTTTTCTCAATTTATGGCGGTGCATCCAGTAGCAAGCAGCAAAATGAAATAGGTCTCTGTTATCTCTCCCCAAAAAGAGACAGCCCGTACACTGGAAGGAGATAATTCCCGTCTGGCTTTTATATGTCTCATAAAACGCATTGTGCAGGCATGTAAAATATACGGGGCCGGGCAGACATACGAGGTGGAGGAAGGTACGGCCCCGGGCTCCTCGTGCTTTTTGGGCTGACAGACGGCAAAGCGAAGGGTTTTTTTTGTTTTTTTTTTTTGCTTTCTTTTTGAGAACAAGGATGATGATAACTGAGAATGTAGCCCTTGTGTTGACTTTCCACGGCAGATGAAAGTCGGGGGGTGAAGAGGAGTAACAATGATGATGATGATGATGACGTAGAGAAATAATCATAATAAAAATGCTTCTTTTTTCACTTTGCCGGTCCACGACTGGGCTTTCAACTTGCTGGGATCCAGCTTACAACCTGTTGAGTGTTTGGGAGGTGGAGCCACCTCTCCCTTAGAGCAGCGGTCCCCAACCTTTTTGGCACCAGGGACCAGTTCCATGGCAGACAGTTTTTCCACAGACTGGCGGGGTGGAGATGGGGAGATGGTTTCCGGATGATTCAAGGGCATGACATTTATCGTGCAATTTATTTCTATGATTATTACATTGTAATATATGATGAAGCAATTATACAACTCACCATGATGCAGAATCAGTGGGGGCCCTGAGCTTGTTTTCCTGCAACTATTGTTGCTGCTGATCCGGCAGGAGGCGGAGCTCAGGCGGTGACGCGAGCGATGGGGAGCGGCTGTAAATAGAGTTGAAACTTTGCTCACTTGTCCGCTGCTCACCTTCTGCTGTGTGACACAGTTCCTAACAGGCCACTGACTGGTACCAGTCCTTGGCCCAGGGTTGGGGACCGCAGCCTTAGAGTCCCACAGTGGTTCGTCCATCCAGCTGCACATTTGCTTATGATATTTAGCTCAAATCACACACGCTGATTTGTAAGTGCACACATGCGTGTATAATGCCATTCTGCTCCAAGCCCTCTGGAACTTACTGTGGGTGCTCTTGCTGGAGGTGGACTCGTGAACACTTATGCCAAGTTCACAGCCATCTGCAGGAGGGAGAATTGGGGCATGCTTGTCCCCACAGTAGATGCCCTGTCTTCAGAAAATCTCCCACCCTGTCCTCTACTCTTTTACCGAAGCAGATTAAAGAAATGTAAACAGTGATGCATATCAAATTTTTCCTAACAATTAGCTGAGAAGCAGTTCATGGGATGAGTGTTGAAAGAGGGAGAGCATCTGTTCCCCAAGGACAAGACCAATTAGATTTGGGACTGGAATATAGTCCATCCTTAGATCTAAAGCCCAGGGACAAGGACGTCTGGGTTCCTCAGGCAACATAATGGTGTGGAGAAGATGGATGAGACAAAGGACAGATATTTCTGCCTCTTCCTTTCTTTCTCTCCCTTTCCGCTTCCGTCTATCCCTTTCGCCAGTAATTCTGAGGAATCTTGTATGCATGGATGCCACGCTAAGGTTTAAAGGGAGCGTAGTCAAGGTCTTCTAGGAATCAGTGTTCATCGATTCTTTCATTCTCTACACCAGTGGCTCCCAAAGTAGGGCCTTTTAACAGTCCAGATTTACAGGCCAACAGCATCAGAGCAGCAGGGACACAGAGTCTGGGACTCTGTATTTTAAAATGTTGCACAGGAATTCTCTGCCCTTCCCCACTTCCCTGTTCCCAGGAAGGAGTCAACTGCCCCGATGCTGTATGAGGAAAGGGGATGGGATTCGGAGCCGGACGGAACTTGGTTCCGCACGAGAGCTGCGATTTCCAGTGGGGGCCTTCCCCACACTCAGGCTCTTCCCCTCTAACGTGGAGACGATGGCAGCCCCCAGTGTACAGGGTGTGGGGGGACCAGCTGTGATCATGTGTGCAAACGCACCCGGCACGTGACAAAGGCCTGTGCCTGCACCCTCCTTCCTCTGCCTCTCAGAGTCTTTCTCCAGGTCTCCCGACTCTCCGCTCTCCCTCGAGCTCCGAGGAGAAGCTGTCCCTCTGCCTGTCAAGCTCCTACCACTGAGCTGTGTCCCCTTCCCTTTTACACACAGGATCTCCCCTGGCTTCTGTCTCTGCCTACGTACATGCTCGGATCGCTTCATCCTTAAAGTCTCTTTCCCCAGAATTGCTATTCTCTTAAGCTATCATTTAAGCTCTCTCCTTTCCTTCACTGACAGACTTTTGAAAATGTAGGATTCTTTTTCTGCATCATTTTCTCTCTAGCTCTCACCCCAACTCCTTAATCATTGCAATGCAATGTCTGTACTCTGCACCAAGGAACCACCGTCACCAACCACTAGCCAACCCACAGGTGTCCTTCAACCGCTCTGCAGTGTTCAACACCACGGTTCTGTCCTCTTAGTGGCATTCAGTGCAGCATGTTGGCCATGTCACCTTTCGCCACCTGTGGTTTCCAATGACACCTCTACACAGATGTCGGATCTGCATCTATGTGGAGCTCCAATTTCTCACTGATAGCTGCTCACTGTCTGTATCTATCCATTTATTTACCACGAGGGACTCACACTCAACATGCCTGGCTGGAGCCATCACCCCTTTTCCTCCTTTTGTATACCAGTTAGGATGCTTTTGGCTGCAGGTAATGGAAGGCTGAACTAAAAATAACTTTAATGGTCGTGACATCTTATTGTTTTACTTACCAACACACGTGGGAACAAGGTAGTTCTGGGTTTAGTGTATTTGGTGGCATCAAGGAACCAGGTTCTTCCCATCTGTTTATTTTTCCATCCTGAGGGTATCGACTTGATTTTTTTGACTGGTTCCCCTTTGGGATCTAAGACAACCGCAGCCTTTCCAGATGATGTGTGAAGATGCAATATCAAAAGGCAGGAGAAGGGACTGTTCCTCTTTCAACAGCTTTTTTAAAGAGCCGGGAAAATCCATTCCGGTTGACCTCCAGGATAACTCATGTCTCATTGGATAGAATCACATTATGTGCCCTGTCGGAACCACTCATTGGCGAGAGGAATGGAAGAACCGTGATTGCCGCAGCCTCACCGCAAGCGCTTGGCTGCTCTATGATGTGGGTGAGAAAGAAGTGGAGGAGTGAGGTGACCGTCGGGTGGTCACCCAAGGGGGCTGCCCATCCTCACCGTCTCCTTAAACCACAAGCCCTCTCAGTTTCCCATTCCTGTTGTTGGCGTCCGCACCCTCCCACCCACCTACACCTAACTACACCCATCTACACCCACCCACACTCACCTACACCCACCTACCACCACCTACACCCACCTACACCCACCTACACCCACCTACCACCACCTACACCCACCTACACCCACCTACACCCACCCACACTCACCTACCACCACCTACACCCACCTACCACCACCTACACCCACCTACCACCACCTACACCCACCTACCACCACCTACACCCACCTACACCCACCTACACCCACCCACACTCACCTACCACCACCTACACTCACCTACCACCACCTACACCCACCTACCACCACCTACCACCACCTACACTCACCTACACCCACCTACACCCACCTTTCTCCTTCTCTGTTCCAACCATCCAAAGTTACGCTCGTTTCCTGATCTCAACACACAGAACTGTGCTTCTTTTCTTACGCTGCCCTCCAGACCTGGAAACTGGTACTTCCTTTTGTTATCTGCCAATATTTCATCAGAGATGTAGCCCAGGGGAAGGGGCAGGCATCGTGGCTTGTGTCACCTCCTTGGGATCTCCACTCTACACCGGACATCCTTCCATCACGGCTCCATTGCATTCTGTACAACTCTTCTGTGGACTGTGTTTTCTTTGAGGGCAGGAAAAATGCCGATTAACTTCTATACGCCCAGTGCTTAGCACAGCGTCCGCACATAACGGGTTCCAGTAAGCGTCTGTGGGATGGAGGAATGAGTACACGGGTTGACTACAGACAGCTGTGCCTGATTAGTTGTGGCCCCACTGTTGCAGGTCAGCCCACTCCCCACTCCCAATGCAGAGGCGCAGCCTCACTGAGGATTCAAAGGCCTCTCGGATATCTGGGCCCAGAAAGACGCTCAGATCCTCCAAATCTATCTCAGGAAGAACAAGGTAGTATTGGACAACAAGATATGTTTGAAATGAAGCTTATAAGTGAAAGACAGACCAGAAGGTGGCCTAATAAGGTTATTTTTATCCCCCGTGAAGTTCATACCCACCAATATTCTCTGAGGTCAGAATC
Organism: Avahi laniger; assembly: GCA_963575035.1. Taxonomy (NCBI): domain Eukaryota; kingdom Metazoa; phylum Chordata; class Mammalia; order Primates; family Indriidae; genus Avahi; species Avahi laniger. The sequence goes on from CAUYSK010009868.1 coordinate 13,088, forward strand.
CTTAGGAAAACCCTTCCAGCCGCTGTGGTCAGTTGGTGTAAGCCACGGAATATCTTAGCCGTAAGGAAACCTATAAGAGTAAGTGGATTTTAGTCTAAGCAGCATCAACAGTACTATTTTGGGTGCTTCAGAAGAGGCAGTGCCTTGATGGAGGGCTGGCCCCTGCCCAGGTTTCCGAGAAAGGTTTCTGAGAAAGGTGTCCGCTGTGCGCAACGTCTTTGTGCACCCCATGCTGAGCCCCTGCTGGGACGTGGGCCCTACGCTCCTGGCAGGGGCAGGATGGACTGGGAAGCAGAGGTGGACATCATTTGGCAGCCCAGCAGCCACCCTGGGGAGTGGCCCGCCTTTATTTATTCAGCCACATTGATGAGGGTTCCTGCGGGTGAGGCCGAAGGCACCTGGGAGGCCCCCCTCTGCCCTTGGTGGCTGTCTGCAGTTTGCACGCTGTCCCTGGGCCAGCCAGCCAGCCATGCCGCTGTGACAGGGCCGTTAGTACTAACAGCACACCGCAGCAGCCTCTATGGGAAAGAACCGGGGGGACCACTTTGCCTTTAACGTTTGCCGCTCCCATGGCGGGTGCTTAAGGGCTAATGCCACACACTCCAGCTTCCTGGTACACTGTCCTTGGCTAAAGTGGTGCAGAAAATCTGAGAACCAGTGAGGCGACACCAAACACGTCTACAGGCAGCGAATTTTGCCTTCCGTCCCCCTTCCCACACCTGCCAGGTCGGTGCACTTTATTTCTCCTGAAACTCCGTCTCTCCTCCCCCTCCCGCGGGCACTCAGCTCTCTCACCTGGCGCACTGCTTGCAGCAGAGGACCTGATTTTGTCACTGCACCGGAGCACGAATCGAAGCCTCTCTACACATTACACCTCCCAGGAATACTTGCCAATTAAATCTGCTACGACTTAGAGGATGAAAGACACAGCTCCCTATTCCGGTTTCAAACTTCTGAGTAGACGTATTCTACACGCACACATGGACAACATTTAAACTGTGGTGTTTTATAGCCTTTGATCCTCGCAACACCCACGTGAGATAGAAGCGATATTCTTAGCATCTTCGTTTTGCAGGAAAAGAAACCGAGGTTCAGAGAGGCTACGCGATTCATCTAAGTTGCAGAGGGAAGCCAGATAGGGTTCCCAGCATTGGCATTTCGCAGTTTTGTGACTTTGAGTGGGATGACTGCATTGGGAACAGAGTCCCGTGGCCAATAGAGGGTAAATGTCCCCACACCTCCATACTGAAGCCAGGGTCCTCAAAGTGACAGATATGGTGGCCTTACCCTCCTCCGATATCTCAAAAAGAACACTGCTAGGTGCGGCGATCAGCCAATTCCAAAGGATTTTTTCTCCCTAAACCAGCCAAGCTCTTATCAACATTTTAGAGCAAATGGATTTTCCTTCCCCCTCTGCGTCTACATTTGGTTTCTCAGCATCAGATCCCAGTACTCCCACTTACTCCCAGTTTACAGGACAAGACCCTCTTGCTACCTTTGGCCTCCCTGCCAGCCTCCCCAAAGATCAGGCGAGGAAGGGCGTGGCCACGACCAGGCATCTCCCATTTTCACTGGGCTTGAGCAACCTGCTTGCAAATGGCTGGAGGCAAACAGGGAAAAGCAAAGAAAAAGTCCTTTTGGAGGCAGAAACAACAGGAGAAATATTGTGTTCCGTGAGACAGATAAGAAGGGGAGCTGTTTATTCCCCGGGTGGCGAGAGGCCCGGCTTTGAGGCAGATAAATCTTTGCTGGTAATATAGTACTTAAACCAGAACTGACACCTTTTTATATCAACTGCAGAGAATTGCTTTTGCGAGGCTCTGATACAAAGGCTGCCAGGGCTCGTTCTTGCATAGCAATTGCTCGGCAGCCTGTTGCTTATCTTAGTCCTGCCCTGAAGGCGGCAGCCCCTGGTCTTCATGTGGCATCCATGTCTGAAAAGTTCAGGGAAGGAGGGACGGCCCCCAAACCTAAAGGATGGCCAGCGGAAGCAGGCATTGCTGGAGTTGGCCACAAGCACGGCCATCTTGCCCACAGCCTTTGCAGGGCACTGGGGCCACTGAGGCAAACGGGCTAAACCGATTGTCACCTTTGTTTGTTAATCGACCACTGAAACATACTGCAGATGAGTTAGATTATACTGAGGAGCAAAAAGAAGAAAAGAAAAACTGCCCATGTTTTGTTGTCTATCCCTCCAAGGGCAAATAGGTATAATGTATATAGACATATGCACTTTTAATAAAAATAAAATCATACTGCTATGGCCTGAACATGTGTGCTCCCCCCCAACCAAATTTCTGTGTTGAAGCGCTGGCCCTCATGTGACTGTATTTGGATATAGAGACTTTATAGGGGTAATTAAGGTTAAATGAGGTCATAAGGGTGGGGCCCTGATCTGATAGGATTAGTATCCTTATAGGAAGAGACACCAGATCTCTCTCTCTCTCTGTCTCCCCTTCTCTCTATTCCCATGTGGGGACACAATGAGAAGGTGGCCTCTACAAGCCAGGAAGGGAGCCCTCACCAGGAACTGAATAATCTGGCATCATGATCTGGGACTTCCCAGCCTCTAGAACAGTGAGAAATAAATGTCTGTCATTGAACCCACCCAGTGTATGGTGTTTCATGGCAGCCCAAGCTGACTAACACATAGACTCTACCTAAAATTTTGCTACTTTTGCCCCCATTTTCTACTTTAATGTATCATTCACATCTCTCTAGATGCACACTTCATCTCACTGGTCCTGCACTCACACGTCTCTGACTTAGAACTTTCTATTTCTCTGGTTGGCCAAAGGCCTTCCTTTATCTTGATCTCTCAACTTGACCCGATTTTCCACTGGAGGTGACATGATTACAGCACAGCAATTATCAGTTGTGTGACTTTGCCAAGTTCGTCTCCCTAAGACTCAGTTTCTTTGCCTATAAAACGGGCCAGTACTTTTGACATCATAGGAATAAAGTGAGGATTAAATAGGACAATACTTGTCAGTGCAATGGCTGGTAAAGAGTAGATGCTCAATTAAAAAATTTAAAAAGGTAGATTTTTGCCCCCCAGAATATCCTGCCCACGCTGGTATCTTCAGCATCCTGTGGTCCACCATGCAGGGCCTCTCCTGGCCGGCTAAGTCCCCATCTGGCCCGGTTCTCCTTCCGGGCCATGCGTGCAACTGCACCTTCCTTTGTTCTCTGGCTGCTGCTACCCTGTCTGCCCTCCTGGGATCCTCAGCCCCCAGGGCTGTCTAACAGGGGCTCTGTCCTCGTGGATTTCTTATAGTTCCTTAGACACACTGACAGGCCCTTTTTGATTTTGAGGGTTCACTCAGATTGCTGCAGGAGGGCTGAAAGCAGTGACAATAATGTCCCATTCTAGAGAAGTCACTTGTTCTTAGAGACATGGGTCCCTCCCCAACCCTATTTTCTCATGGTCCCTAGGAAAGATCTCCTTGGCCATTGTTCTGGGGATCAATGGTGTCTTTGCCAGTCCAGGTCATGGTCGCCCTATGCCACCCCTGACCTCTCTGCCCTCTTCTGAAGCACCGTCTCCTTCCTAGGATAACGCACCTCTTGTAGCACAGACCCTGTCGCTGTGGGTACTTGGCTAAGCTGGAAACCCACGTCCCCCGCCAATCTATAGCTTCCTTCCCAAGCAGCTGCCACCACGCAATGGAATTAACATGAAACACAACTCGGCAGAGGCACATTTAATTTACAGTGATTATACTATCTCTTATACAACACAGTTTTAAGTACTACGAGCTCCCCGGAGAACAGGGGAAAAACACGTGTGAAAAAGAGCCCAACCCTCTCCAAAAATCACATAATGACAGAAGAATCTCAGCAACGAAATACAATTCATGGCATAATAAATAGTATATTTCAAAGTACTTAACATCTCTCAATTTTCTATTTCATTCCCATCAGGAACTCGGTTTATTTCTAGCAGAGGGGGAATATATATATATATATATATGTGTGTGTGTGTGTGTGTGTGTGTATATCTCAACAATTTTAGATTTGGAGAGACAATTAGAGCTGGATGGGGGTTCTTACAGGAGAATGTTCCAGGGGGAATGTTGGGTGATTTCCAACCAGATGGAACATCAATGCTTTGCTGGTGCACTCTGTCCAGTGCTAGGCCTGGGTACCTCATCCTTGCCGTGGGGGGATCTCTAAGCCTCAGGAAGACAGAGATGCACACGCTTCCTAGGTCCTGACCTCTAATTCCCAGGCCGGGGAGCAGCAGCTAATGCTGTCAGGTTTCCCCTCACTCTCTAAGGCCTCCCCCGTGTGAGGTGGTCAATGGGTGTGGCACAAAGAACAGGAGCTCTGATGCTCTCCAGTCCTGATTCCACTAACCCTGGGACCACTGTGGGGCTCGGTTATCTCATCTGTAGAATGGGATAACACCACCCTTCCTCAGGTTTGCTGAGAGAATCTGATGAGATTTCATATAGTAGCTAGCTGAGTGTCTGGTCTAAAACAGGAGCTCAGGAACCACTTATTTCTTTCCTTTTACCTTTCAGCTATCAAACACTTCTCTTCTGGAATAAATGGAGAGGCAATGCCTTTCCCAAAGGAATCTGTCATGGAAAGCAGGCTGCTAGGGAGTTCTGGGAGATCTTAAAGACAAGAGCATCTCTTAGACAAACTTCAGTAGCCCCTGAACCTTGAAAGTACGTGCTAGCCTGGAGGCATGTGGAGGTCTGAACCCATCTGGAAGCAGGGGACCAGACTGGGTGGCCTCTGGGTGGAAAAGTCCCATCCCAACCCACACAGGGCTACGGTCTAGTAGGAGTGCCAGGTCTGTAAGCAGTGCAGTGTGATGGCCTTAAACTGGAAGGAAGAACAAGCTGTAGAGACAGCACCGAGGAAGGAGTAGCCAACCCTCTGGCTCCCAGAGGTGGTAACGTGTTCTCCGCCACACTGGCACACATCGCGGGGACAGCACATCGCTCTAGTCTTCAAGGGAAGGAGGACAGGTTTCCACCTTCTTCATAGCTTGTTCAGCAAAATTTTCATTGCCAAGATGACGTTTATGGAATTCTGTGCAACACTTGGGCAGACCCTAGGCCAGACAAGGAGTCGGTGCCAAGGTGCACAAGCCCCTGTGCCCGCCTTGCAGAGTGCACATTTCAGACAACGTACAGAGGGAGGCGTGTGCCAGCATGCGGGGGTGCAAAAGCACAAACTCTGGTGCCTCCCTCGGAGTGGACGGGGGTGTTTCAGCTGAAGGAGACAGGTCACCATGGGATGGCTGCAGGCAGAGCTGTGCCTGGTCCACATTCTCATGCTGTCCTTTGCACCGACTCTCCTGGGGCCCCACTTCCGGGGGGATGGAGACCTCTTCATCATTCTCTATGGGATGTGACCTGCGTGCGACGAGAAACAGTTATTTAATCCATAATCATTCTCTTCTACATTACGTGAGAGAAGCAGTCCACACGGATTCATTGTGCACTTTGTATGCGCCCAGCCCCTGCAGGGCTGACGCTGCAGGGAATGCAACCCGATAACCGTGCACAGTAATGAACAGTTCACGGAACACTTTGTCACATAGTTTATTACGCAGTCTTCACAACAGACCTGTAAGGAGGTCAGGCAAAATCTAGGCATTCATAGGAATATAATCTGACATGTTACTTTCATCTTCATTATTACAATCCTCCTTAGACAAAAGGAATCCGCAAGCCGCATTTACTGGTAATGCCAGGAAGCCAGGTCTTGGGATTCTAAATCCCGTGCTCTTTTCACAATTCCATTCTGCCTCTTACAAACAGAAGCCGGCGGAGGTATGGTGTTTGAAGATTATTGCAGAAATATCTAGAAAGGTATGTAATATGAATTCCAAAAATCTTGCTGACCCCTGGGTTGCATGTATAAATGAAAGGGGAAATAAATCATCCTTCCTGCTACGAAAGCTCCAAACTCTAAACTTTCACTCATCTTAATGAAGCGCCAACACGGCCGCGTGGGTCAACCTTTATGCTGGCCCCACCTCACTCCTCTTTCTCTCTGTTCCTTCCTTTCCCCCATGCTCTACAAAGCCGTTAGCTTTACATAAAAGTGAAGCCTGGCCCCTTCTCCCTAATTTTTTTTTTCCATTTCTATTTAACCCCTTTCTGCTCCATCAGTTGTTACCCTCACCTGCCTAATGAGACTCTCCGGTCCTCAAGGCATGTCTGGGTGGTGGGTCCAAAGACGGGTGCAGATTCTAATCTACATGATCTCTGTTGTCGTGCTCAGCCGGATACGTTGCATTTCAAAGTATGCCATTGGCTTTGTATAATTACAATGATATTTTTCAGGATTTTTCTCCAGAGTGAGAGGAAAAAGAATCAACAACTCTCATTCAGCTCACCTGCGTTGGGCACCGAGAAGTCTCACCCTAGGAGATTCTCAGAACTCGGCCCTTGGCTCTGGCTGGGATTTGGTCCTGGTCTCCGGGAAGCTGTTGGGAGACTATAGGTCTGAAGTGAATGGGACAGGCTCGGTTAGCGGAAGTGGGGCTGGAAATGATGGGGATATTAGGGATTTCAAATGGAAAAAGTACGTATCATAGTCCAGTTTGCTGACAAGTTCTATCCAGGAAATAAGGAAGAAGGAAAAAGAGACCTCACCATGTAAAGCCCACTAGGGTATCAGAGCCACTTACGTGGATGATGCGTCTGGGGGAAGAAAACCCAATTTGGCAAAAGAGAGTAAGTTCAGAGGTGGAGCAGACCTGTGTTAGCCCTGCGGTCTACCAATTTCATACTTATTCGTGCCTGGTACACTTTGGGGATTCCATAAATGTTGCAAGTGAAAAAAAAAGAAGGAAGGAAGAAGGAGGGATGGAAGGAAAGAAGGAAGGAAAGAATATCTCATGAAGACTTGCAGACGTCATGTTAGAGTAAGAACGGTGAGGCGTTTGCTAAAAGGAAGCTCCACAGACGAGCCCGTTTTTCTCCGGCACAAATGCTAAAAGGCAGCCGGACACTGCACATCCTCGTCTCTGTGCATTTGTTCTGCGGAAAAGAGATTGGTGAGAAGACCTGTCCAGCTGTCTGTGGCTTTCCCGAAGCCTGTTCTTCATATCAAATGTTGCAAAAGACCGAGAGGAGCATGGGGAGGCAGGAGAGAGAAGCTAAAAGAAGTGGAGAGAGAAAGAGGAGGTGAGACGAAAGGGAAGATGGAAAAAGCACGGTGCAGAAAAAGAGATGGGAGGAGAAGGCAAGAGACATCGGGGAAATCAAGAACAGTCAAGGGAAGGGGAAAGGAAGGAAAGCAATTCAGGGGGAGGGAAAATATGGTTCCATTCTAAGCATGTTGCCACTGCAAGAGTGTGGGAGTTGCCAGAAGAGAGGAGGGGTCCAGGCCATTCTGTGACTATTATTATATAATTAAGTCTAATAACAGTAATTCTCCGGGAGAAGTCTCTGCCTGCTTTGCGGATGGAATCTGATTTGATGAGACTGTCCCTCCTTGTATTTGTGCTGCCTGATGGGGGCCGGGGGGTGGGGGAGCCCAGTGAGCAGGAATGAAAGGAACAGAGGATGAGTGGACTTGTCCCCTCCAGCTTTCCTGAAGGAGGCTGCTCCAGACCCGATCACATTCGATTATTCCCATTTACGATTCTCCCACTCACAGCCTTGTCTCTCCACTAATTATGGCGATTAGCTTGAACTACTGTTGATGCTAATGGGGCTTTGGGAAACGTGTCCGTGCTGCTCATGGGTCGGTGTTCGGAAGGGGAGACAGGCTGGGGGATGGGAAGGGGTGCCAGGGCTTCGTCTGTCCAGATTGGGCGATTGCAGAGGTGAGAGCTGCACTTGCTTGGGCTCAGGAGGAAGGAAGGTCACTGGCCGTGGGCTGCTCTTACTCACCTGTCCGACCTTTGCTCACTGTTGACTCTTCTGCCTTAATTTTTCCCTGTGGATGCTGCACATTTCTGTCTCTGTGCATTTGTTCATGGTCCCCTCCCCCTGGAACACTCTCCTCCTATTCTTCCACCAATTCAAAACCCAGAGATCTTTAGGGCCCTGCTGGTGATTCCACTTCCCCCAGGAAGCCTTCCCTGACTACTCTGATTCCAACTATCTCTCTCTACTTTGAATTTTGTTGTTATTACTGTTGACCATCTTGGTTAAGGATTTAGAGTTAGTAAAACCTACCTTCAAGCCCCAGTTCTGCGATTACTGGTTGTTTGACCTTAGACAAGTTACTTTGCAAGCCTGTTTTCTCATCTTTCTATCATTGAAATTATATGGTCTTCAAGCAAAACTGTGAGCAAGACTCATGTCTGATGTCTCTTCTATCCAATTTTGCTCAATGCTGAGAACATAGATTATGCTTAATAAATCCTCAGAGATTGATCAAAGAACAGAGATTTCAGTAACTAATGGTAGGAATTTTTGGAGACAATAACTTTGGAGGTGAGAAGAGTTGGTGCAGAAAAAAATGTAGGCAATTCAAATGGGAACTGCTATCTCATTGCTGCTAAGAAATCCTGGAGTTGTGTTTTCCTCCACTATGCTTATTTTCAACAACCACCCACCAGAAAAGGGTGGTCCAGTCATTGGAATAAGTTGTGTTGGGACCAGAAAGTCTTACTCAGGATTGGCCTTTGGCAACCACTAAGCTTTTGATTCTTACTGCTTTTTGGACTCTGGGTTCATACTCGGAAAGTCAGAAAAGGATAATAGGAGAAATAGAATCTTGCTTAGAGGGACGGTGCAGGAAGAAGATAATAACTAAAAAGATGACATTTAGGAACTATAATTTATTGAACGTCTATGTACCTAGCACTGAGAGTAGATTTCAGAAGCCATTAGAGAGGGAAGGAAGTTGGTGTCCAGAAGGATGTGGCCGGTTTTGTCAAATGTTTCATGAATAATTTAACAGGAGGACTGAGGAAGCTGTCCCTTGGCCTGGTCTGGTCCCAGGCCAATGAGAGAGTCACAGACAATTCTGAAGGGTTTCCCTCAGCTATAGAGTCCAGTTGTTATGGCACAATAACAGAGGGCCCCCTCCCGCCTGACAATAAAACTTGGGAGCAGAGAAATCACAATGCTCCCTGATCCTTGCCCTTCCTGCCTGAGGAGCACTGATTGCTCTCAGCCTCCGTGATTTTCCTCTGCTTTCTCTGGCCAGTGCTAGAAGAGATATAGCAAAACCTTGCTTTGAGTTGGGCAGAATCACTGGAGTAATTCATGCACTAAGGTGACTTAAGGTATGAGAGCCACGTGAATATCAAGCTGTAGCTGTTGGTGCTAGATGACAACAGAAGTTTGAGAAAGGAAATCCTGACCTTGAATATATGTGAAAAAGATTTTTGCAAATGGAAAGGCACTCAACTAGTGTGTCATTCCTGTCAATAGCGTTGACATTGATGGAACCGAGACAGCCTGTGGCTGTCCAGACCTCTGGCTTCTGGGGACCTCTTCCAATAATCACACTTCTTCCCCATTTTGAGGTCTGGCTGTGCCAAACCAAGGTGTTCACTGATATGTCAGTGCCAGAGACCACACTCCCGGGGGGCGGCGGGAGTGCACGTGAACTAACAGACGGAGATAGAAGCAGAGCGTCTTGCCTGTCCGAAATGCACCCAGCTGCTGAGCAAATCCAAGACACCAGTCTGTCTTCACATGACATCTTTCTTATTAATAATGTAAGCATGATGTAGGCTGCTATTGATCTCCGATACCTAAATCTTACTTTTCTATGAATAAAAAATGTAATAAGATCTCAGAAATAAGCTAAAGACCACTGCCTGGATCTAAATGACAAGGATAAATTACAGCACACTGCAAAAGACTGAAAAATGGTAATGGCTGGCCGTCCCAGTCACTCACTAGCTGGCTTGGGGCAGCTCAGCACTGGAGCGGCTGGGGACCCGGCAGAGGAGATCACTAACCCCAGGCCTCTGTGGCCTGCAGGATAGCACCAGATTCATCACTGTCAAAGGCCCTGTGATGACAGTAGTCAGGCTCCTTTGGCTTGACGTAGTTTCTTACTTCCACTTTTACTGGTATGAGTGTGCTTGGGGGCGGGGGGATGGGATTATAGCTTTTCCACTTGCAGTGGGATTCAAGATGTCATATAAAATTAAGTATGATATAAAATGGGAAAATTAAACTGTAAAATATCAAAGGGAATGGTGAAATAGACATTGCCAAGCACTTAAGATAAGTTACCTGCTCTATCTGGAAGTGAGTTGAGCTCTGTGTTTCATTGCACCTAAAATATATATATATATATATATATACTCTGCCAAAGGTTGTGTCTCTATGTTCTGGCCTTATTTTCAGTAGTACTTTACTCTCTTTTCATCATATGTCCCACTGAGGTCCAATCCAGAATTTAGGAGCGTGGGTTGACTTTGATGGTGGGAGTGGGGCTTTCGGGATATTTGCGAGTGACGATGCAATGAATGTCACCACAACACTCGATCAGCTCAACACTTGCTGAAATTCACTGTCACCGCTGCTTCCACAGGAGAGGGTACACATTTAAAAGATTAAGTGACCTTTTTCCAGGTACAGCCTGCTTTCATGTTCCCTTCCTACTTTCCGGTCCCAGGGAAGCAATTGTTAGCCACCGATTTGACCCTGGAATTGGGAGGGCATTTCCGTTTTGGTAGACGTGCTCAGCTGCCCACATTCCATCTGTTTCTCTCCTCTCCCTCTGCCTCCACACCTCTCTGTCTCACTCATTTTTGGGTCCCCCGTCCCCCTCAAAGATCCACATACCACCCCCCGCCCCATCTGTTCTTTCTCACTGCCCCCTCCCCTGCACCAGACCATTGTGCCTCTCCTCTGGATTTCTGGTGTCGTCACAGGTAGAGGGAGCACTGAATCAGGAGTGTCTGTTACTCTGTACCCATGGCGTCTATTACTGGTATCGTTAACTCGCTTTATGACCTTGGACAGCTCTCTTCTCTTATGTTCTGGACAGGAAGGTGAAGACTCCAGACTGGGTGATCTCTAAGCCCCTTCCCAGCTCTAAGACACAGGCTCTCACCTTCTCCATTTCCTTGAAATTGCTCTTTCAAAGGTTACAATTATTTTCTAATTGCAAATCCAATAACTTTTCTCAGTGATCAACCTACTTGACCTTTGGGGCAACATTTAATTATTGATTTAGTTTTCCTTCTTGAATCTCTTTGCTTCCTTTCATTTCTTGACACTCGGTTCTTTTGCTTATTTAAGAATTCTCATCTGATGCTCTTCCCAAATCCTCCGTTTTCTCTTCCACATCACCAAATATCAGAAAATCATAGACTGTCTACAGAATATTAAAACCAAGAACAAAGCAAAAGAAAAAACTAGAGAACTAAGAATTCCGTATCTCCAAGAGTTAGCATTCATATGTGAGGGTCACGGAAAGTTATTTTTAGATGTGGTGCGGAAATTTTACCACTAATTTATCTCTTGTGAATTAAAATTACTCAGAGAATTGAGGAAATAATGAATAATAATAAATGGAAATGAATGAAATGATTCAAATCATAGTTGTTTTAAAATAGAATTACCGATGAGCAATAAAACTAAGTAAATATAGAATTATATAATTAATTGATGTAGCTATGAGATGTAATACAAATGTCAAAAAGTCTGTTCTTACAAGAGAAGATACACTATATGAATAATAATTTAGCAGAGAGTGAAAAAAATAAGAGCAGGCTAAATTTTTTATAGAACAAAGTTAATAGAATTAGTTTTATTGTTAATATTGATAATAAAGAAAATTCATTTAATTATTTTAAACATTACAATTAGCCAAATGTAGCCGTATAGCCCAACTGTATTACGTATATCAGCAAAATTACAGGAAGGGAGAAAAGAGGAAAAAAATCAAAAGGAACCTTAAGGAAGTAAATTCAATGATTCATAAAACAAGATAATGGAAGATAGATAAAATATTTTAGTCTGCAAAATCATTGTTAGCAAGTATGAATTTATATGTAAAATATATAGACATAAAACTATTATAATTAAACATAAGAGAAAACCATCAAGACCTAGGAATTCTTGGATATGAAGAGTTCTTAGATATGATGCCAAAAGAATGATCCATAAAACATTGATAAATTGGACCTCTTCACATTAGAAACTTTTGCTCTGTGAAATATCCTATGAAGGGGATAACAAAACAAGCTCCAGACTGAGAGAAAGTATTACCCAGCCACTCATCTTGCAATGGCCTTATATTTCAAATAAACATAAAAGGCTCAAAATTCAACAGTAAAAGGCACAAACACTGAAGGGGAGATGTGGATGGAAAATAAGCACATGAAAAGATGTTTCACATCATTCATCATTAGGGAAGCACAAATTAAAACCACAAGATATCACTACATACCTATCAGAGGGGCTGAAGTTAAAAAAGAAAAAAGGTAAGATCAAATACTAGAAGGACGCAGAGAAGATGGATCCGGTGGGAATCGCTGGTGGGAATCGCTGGAGGGTCCAGCCACTCGGGAATACAGTTTGGCGGTTGTTCATAAAACTAAACACGCACTTATAATATAACCCAGCAATTGTACTCTTGGGCATTTTTCCAGAGACATGAAAACTTATGCTCACACACACACACAAAAATACTGTGAGCGAATGTGCATGGCCATTTTACTTGTATCAGCCCAAAACTGGAAACATACAAACGTCCTTCAATGAGTGAATGGTTGAACAAACCCTGGTATAACTATACCATGGAAAACGACTCAGTGATAAAAAGAAACAAACCGGGCCAGGTGTGGTGGCTTATGCCTGTAATCCCAGTACTTTGGGAGGCTGAGGTAGGAGGACCACTTGAGGCCAAGAGCTTGAAACCAGCCTGGGCAACATAGCAAGACACCATTTCTGCAAAAAATTTAAAAATTAAAATTAGCTGGGCACAGTGGTGCACACCTGTAGTCCTAGCTACTTGGGAGGCTGAGGCGGGGGATAGCTTGAGCCCAGGAGTTTGAGCTTACAGTAAGCTATGACCATGCCCCTGCACTCCAGCCTGGGTGAGAGAGCAAAACCCTGACTCTTAAAAAAAAAAAAAAGGAACAAACTTAAAGGATCTTAAAGGTATTATGCTAGTGGGAAAAAAAGCCAATTTCAAACGGTTACATAGTGTATTATTCTAATTCTTTAACCTCCTTAAGATGGCAAAACTATATACATGGAGAACGGATCTGGAACGGAAAAAGGACAACAGGTAAAAACTAAGGAAATCTGAAAAAATGTTCAACTTTAGTTAATAGTAATATATCCATATTGGCTCATTAATCATGACAGATGTACTATACTACTGTAAGATGTTATTAATGGAGGAAACTGAGCATGGGGGAAATGGTATCTGAACTAGTTTTGCAACTTTTCTGAAAATCTAGAACTATGTTAAAATAAAAAGTTTATGTAAAAATGTGACAAGATAAATATCCATATTAAAACAAAAAGGATTCTTAGGTTTGTTAAAACATCACACAAACACAAAACCATAGAGCTCAACTATGTACCATACATAAGATATAACTGCAACAAAATTACATGTAAAATTTAAAAACAAAAGTATGTGTAATGATACATCGAGTAAATACAGATGAAGGAAATCTGTTATTAATAACAGGCAAAGGAGAATTCAAGCGAAAAAGCAGTTAACAGGTTGATGAGGTCATTCTTCACAATACAGATATAATGGTCATTAATGTTTCTGTTGCAAATATCATAGTATTGAAAATTTAAAAATGGCTTTGGAACACATGAACAATTCCATCACACACAAAGGGAAGTTTTAACATAGCACTCTCACTTTTTGCTGGATCCAATTGAATCAGATACATGAGGATAGTGATGATCAAATAATATAAGAAGCAAGGTTAACTTTACACATATGTATTAAAATGTGTAACCTAAGGAAGTATATTTTTTTTCGAATAATCAGGATATGTTTATAAAAAGTAGGTCATACCCAAGTCACAAAGAAAACTACAATAAATTCCTAAAAGTAGATTTTTATGATCATATTTTCAAATTGCCAAATAGTAAAGGTAAATTCAGATCTCAGTTGTTTTTGTAAAATAAGAAAGAATAGGCTGGGCATAGTGGCTCACACCTGTAAATCTTAGCACTTTGGGATGCCGAGGTGGGAGAATTGCTTGAGGCCAAGAGTTCGAGACCAGTCTGAGCAACATAGTGAGACTCTGTCTCTGCAAAAAATAGAAAAATTAGCCCGGTGTGGTATTGTACATCTGCAGTCCCAGCTACTAGAAAGGCTGAGGCAGGAAGATCGCTTGAGCTCAGGAGGTTGAGGTTGCAATGAGCTATGATGATGCCAATGCACTCTAGCTAGGGCAGCAGAGTGACATCCTGTCAAAAAAAAAAAAAAAAAAGAAAGAAAGAAAATGAAAAAAATAGGAAGAATAAAAATTTAAAAATTAAGAATCCAAGAACTAAGAAAATAGACAAAATAAGAAAATCAATAGAAAAACAAAAAGTTGGAAACAATAATGGTAGAACAGGAATTAATGAACTAGAAAATGATAAAGTCATGGAAATTGGAAGCAAAAGATCCAAGAGCCAATTGAAAAATACCTGATAAAAATCCGGCAAGTATAATAAACAACAAGAAAAAATGGGATTAAATACAAACACACTCAAGATGTGTCATAAAATTCTAAGAATAATTCTGCAAACTCAAAAAGATATAATTTTTAATCTATATTATTTAATTGGAAAATCTCAATGAATTGAATGGCTATCTAGTAAAAAGCACTAATCAAAATGAACTCAGAAAGAAAAGACACCCTTCATAGTCTGATTACGGGAATGAATGAAATTTAAATTACTTTCCAAAATTATTTTAATGTCTCATTATCCATGAACCCAGTTCTCTCCCTGCTTTTGTTTCTTCTTATTTATCTCAGTGTGGGCCGGTTGGGTTGAGCCCATTCTTCAGCGCCTGGGGCCAAGTCAATCTTCTGCTGGAACTAACGTAGCTCTTTCTGCATTTCCAAATCTAGATTATTCTAAGACAAAGTCTTGAACGTGTTCCATCTGCCCAAGTTTTAGGGTCATTGTAACATTACATTATAATTTGAGAGTATTTAAAAGACACAAGTGGAAATGGATCTTGAATTTTCCTAGGAGCCAAAACCATATTTTTTTTCAATGGGCAAGTCTGATGATCCCCAATCTGAAATTTATTCAAGTTTATAAGATTTTTTCTATTCCTGATATATGGGTGTAGGTATATTATGTGTATTTGGTGTATATTATTAGGTGTATTATGCATAATTCAGTACTAGAAGAAACAAGCAGAAGGTACCCAAATATGGAAAAGCATAAAACCATACAAGCACAAGATGAAGTCACCATCAGGTAATAAGCAAAGCAAAACAAAACAAAATGAAACAGATGGAAAGCATCTTGGTAGAACCAAATAATATAATTTCACTTGATTATTTAATACCCAAACATTGAACAACTAAGAACAGAGACAGAATATCTGAAATTAGCAAAAAGGTTTCCAATAAAAATCATTAAATTTAGGGACTCAGGCCAATCAATGAAGACAACAGGTAGATCACAGAAACATCTGAAGAAATAAGAAGGAGAAAAAAACTTAAAGCATAGATATTTTTCTCTTAGGTACATATTGATAAAAATTTTGGATGATTCCTTAGTGGATAAGTAATTCAAAATATATATCAGAACATCTGCAACATCAGAATATTCAGAAATCTCCTGTAGAATACATGTAGTTTGTTTTACGTAATTTTATTAAATAAATGGTAGGGTAATGTATGCATAGATCTTATCACAAAGTATGGGTTTAATCATTTTTTAATCATCACTTTATTAACTTTTTGGCATCCAGGGCATAAAACAAAGCCCTCCAGGTATTGTTATCAATTATGATCTTGGCCAAGTTTGCCTCCCTGAGGATTGCAAACAAAATATAGGCTTATTTCAGAATGGGACCTAAATCAAGGTTAACCTGTCTGGCAGTGACACAGACTCACATACAGTCTGACTTCTTGTCTTCTGTACCAAAATCAATACTATGTGTACTAAGTCACTTTGCTTATCCTTTTCCTGCGTACACAGAAAGACTGCATTTCTCAGCATCCCTTACCATTAGGTTATGACATGTGATTAGTTCCAGCCAATGAGCTTTAACATAAGTGATATGAATCACTTTTGGCCAAAATATGAAAACAGTGTGAGTTTTCCATGGACTTTCTCTTCCTCATCTTGCTAATAAAGATAGCAGAGCCATGAGATGGAAACTGCTCGGGTCCCTCACCTGTTACTTAAAAGGAGCTGTCCTGGAGAGATGGAAACATATGCTCTGCATGAAGAAGAAATATATTTTTGTGTGTGGAGCCACTGAGATGTCTGTATTTTTTTTTGTTATTGAAGCTTCACCTGCCAATTCTGACCTTTTCCCTCTCAGCTGGGCATCATAGACAATATTATTCTTCATTGAACGTATACAGTTCTATATTTTACAAAGTTCATTGTTATTACTGAGTGTAGAAATTTTTATTATTCCACATTTGTTTTTTAGTATGCTTTGTACTTTTGTGTACACTGTCATCCCTAACACTATCCCCAATAAATCATAAGTATTTGAGGGTTAGGGAAGGTTTAATGTATGTGTGTGTGTGTATGTATATTTTGTCTTGGAGCCTTAATTGTTTCCCCTGTCTAAAATATTCTTCCCCAGATATCTGCTTGGCTAATTCCCTTATCTTCTTTAACTCCTTACTTAAGTCTCACATTCCCAATGAAGTCTATACTGACTATCCTAGTCAATACTACCACCTGCACCTCCATGCACACACCACACACATGTACACACCAAATCTCTCTTATCTTACTGTATTTTTACATAATAAATTTTGCCTTCTCATATACTATACATTTTACTTATTTATTACAGTTATCTATATCATATCCATCTCTGACCTGATTGCAAATTCCATTGAAAGTAAAGATTTTCATCTGTTTTGTTCATTGCTAAAAAAGTGTCTAGCAAGTAGTAGGCATTCACCAAATACTTGTTGAATGAAAAAAACATTCATAGAGAGAGCAAAATCTGTACCTGGCCTCGATGAACTTGAAATCTATCAGGAGAAAGCAATGAAGTACAGACATCGCTACAATACTGTGTATAAAACGTAGCAGGTGCAAGAGATGACAAGATTGTTTCCATCTTTGTCCTGTGTGTGTGTGTGTGTGTGTGTGTGTGTGTGTGTGGTGTATTTGTTTATATCTTGCAAAGTTCTAGGAGCAGTTCCCCCTCTTAAATTTGCCCTCCTCTCTTTTACCTTAGTAAATGTATATGTTCAGGACACAGTTTAGTGGTGCAGTTTTCCCAAGATTGACAAAATAGGAATAGTCTCAGACAGTGGAAAACATGTACAGAACAAACAGCCGTGTCAATCTCAGGGTCGCGTCTGCTCCAGGAAGCCCCTTCAGGACGTTGCACATTACATCATGACGTGTCTCCCTCGCGAGGATGCTGGGGAGAGATTCCTGAAAGCTTAAGCATCTAGAGTAGCTTCATATCTACCGAACAATTGGTCTGTTTTTGTCACACGCACAGCACGAACTGCATAATTAACCGGGTTTTTCTTTTCAAGCAGTCCATTCAAAAGCTTACAGCCAAATTTGTGGTTTATCTATTGCAAAGACATGGTCTTTCCTGGCTTGTATTTTCACACACTATTTTCCGCATTCCTGGTTCCATTTTCTGTCTCTATCCTCATTTTGCTTTTTTCTTTGCTGCCTTCTTTCAAAGTGTGTTTATTTATTTATTTTATATCCCTATAAGCCACTTCAAATCCTTTTTGAAAGAAGTTAGGGAACATATAAAGAGAGCAGTTCTTATATACCTGTTATGGGCACGTCACTGTACCGGGTCTATGGAAGGGAAGATAAAGACAGACAGGAGACAAGGAAGTTAGTGAGTAAGGAAGAAAGTAAAAGAAAGAAAAGAAGAAGATGACATAGTCCCTGCCCTCAAGGAACTTGAGGACTGATGGCCAGAGCTCTGAGCGGCTTCGGTGCACATTGATTTCTCCCCTCTCTGAACCCTAACAGCACTTAGAGTCAATACCACCCAATTTAGCACTCTATGATATACTGCCTGGTACTGCCTGCTTATTGCTGTATGTGGCTAAGTGTTGCCTTTTGGGCAGGGACCTTGTGTTAACTTCTCCTGTCTTCTCATAGTGAGCAGTACAGTTGCTTGGCAGATTGATTGATGGAGAAGTCACCCTTCCAGGAGGCAGGTCCAGGCGCCTTGGAAGATACCGTTGGGTACAGCGACCCTCTTAGATGGTCAGACAGCAGCATGGACTGCCCGCTTCATGGTCGCTGTGTGCCAGGATCTTTGAGGAAATAGACTCTTGTTATATAGTTGTAGGTGCCAGGTTTAGCTTAAAATGTGTTCCTGTGATGGAAATGGAAATTGTTTAAGAAGAACTAATTCTTGCATTCAGCAGAGATTTGCAGATTGCTTACTCTGTGCCAGATACTGTTTTACGCTTTTGTAATATAGCAGTAAACAAAACAAAGTCCCCAGCCCTGGCGGTGTTTAGGCACAGGCAGCGTGGGGTGGGGGAGGCAGGCATTAAACACACTATAAAAAAAGGTAAATTATATAGTATGTTAGAAAGAGGTGAGTATTGTAGAAAAATAAAGGTAGACAAGAGAAAGGTGGATTGCAAGTGCTGCCTGAGCCCAGGGTGTTGCAATTGCAGATACAGACCAGTGGAAAGTGCTATAAAAGTAGTGACAAGTGGCCAAATTCTAGAAATATATTTAAATATTCTAGAAAATACCATGGAAGATATGGTATTTAATGACGGTTTGGATATAAGATGTGAATGAATGGAGTCAAGAATGACTACCAGGTTTTCGGTCCAAGTAAAAGAAAAGATGGGGTTGCTGTTTACTGAGATGGGGATGTCTCTGAGCTGTACAGATTTGGGAGGGAAGGTAGAGGTTTAGTTTTGAACATGCTATTTGACATGCAGGTGGAGACTGGATACACTAATCTGCTAGTGGAATGCTGGTTTGAGAGAGGTCTGGAATGGAGACGTTGGCTTGGGAGCCATTGGAATATACGTGCTATTTAAAACCACAGTGACAACAGCAGGTACAGGGGTGAAGAGAATGAGGAGGGGCCCTGAGACCTCCCGTCACTCATAGGTGGAGGTAAAGGGAAGGAACCAGCAAGGAAGCTTGAGAAGGCGTCACCAGTGGGACAGAAAGAAAATCAGGAGCCTGTGCTATCCTGAAAGCCAAGTAAAGAAAAATGTATGCATGAGGCCGGCTTTATCAATGGGCTCAGAGCCTACCGAAGGGCTGATTTAAGGAGGACAGAGAACTGATTTAGCAATGCAGAGGTCACTGGCAACTTTGATAAGAGCAGTTTCAATGGATTGGAGTGGTTGAAGAATTGGCTGGAGTGAGTTTCGGAGAGAATGGCAAAGGAGGGACTGAAGACGGCGAGTAGAGATAACTATTGCAAGGATTTTGCTGCAAAGGGGAGCAAAGAAATAGGTTAGTAACTGGCAGGGAAGTCAGAATCATAAGAAGTTATTTTTTTTGTAGGAAGAGAGAAATTGCGGTATAGGAATATTTTTGTACGCTGATGGAACTGTTTCAGTAGAAAATGAAAAAAGCGATGATGCAAGAGAGGATGGGGGACGTTGGGATTGCCGAAGTGATGTCCTTGAATGTGTAAGAGGAAAACGGAAGCGAGTGCGGACACCGGCGTGAGATGGGCAGAGATGTTGGCAAGGGGCAGGAAGACAGAGCACAGGAGACAGACGGGCACTGCAGGCGGTCAGAATGCCGTGGTGTAAGAGCAACCACTTTTTATTACACACGTGGGATGTGCTGAGCCCTTGATATCAAAAATCTCAGCGAGGTGGTTCTCATTATCCATATTTTACCTACAAGGAAACTGAGGCTGAGAGAGCAGAAATAATTTGACTTACACCATCGCTGGCCATTGGTGGAGTCGTGATGCCAGGATCCAAGCCCAGGTCTTTCTGGCCCCAAAACCCATGGTAGTGACCACGGCTCTCTGCTCCTTCTGTAGGGGATGGGTCTGTGGTCCCGCAGTCTGGGGTCTGGAGAGAATAAGTGGGTATCTCACCAAAGATCCTTTCGATTCCAGGATAATTTGTCACCTCTGATCTCTTTCCATCTAGAGACTGGATTCAAGTAATCACAAAAGAGAGGGCTGTACGACAAGCCTCCCTCAGGAGTGTCATCAGCATTTAATGTTCCCCTCCAAGCACAGAAGAGAGAGGAACTTGTCCAGAACCAACTGAGTAAATCAGAGATGAGGAGGGGAGTCTGACGCAGACGCAGAACTCCCGACTCTGAGCTCTGTGCCATCTGCATGCAGACCCTTGTACAGTACAGGAGTGAGTCCGGTCCACTCCACTCCCGTGTCACCTTCCCTGGGTGGTGTGGCCTTCCCACAGAATGTAAGAATCAGAAAATGCCCGAGATGTGGGATCAGTCAGTCCAATCTCCCAACAGGGGAGAATGCTCTCAGGAATGACCCCGCCAGACTCCTCTTGGACACCTCCATTGATGGGGACCTCACAGCCTTACTGGACAGTTGGCTCCATTATCAGGCAGTGCAATCATTAGGACTTTGTCTTAAATTCTGCTGAAATCTACTTGCTTTCCCCCCACCCCCCACCATCTGGCTGTATCGCTGTAGTCACACCTACTGGTGAAGTCAGGCTTTTGAACATTCTAAGTAGCTTCCATGGAGGCAGAGAAGAGAATATTTCTTTCCATAAACTTCTAATCTCTTGTGATGTCGTAAGAGCAGGAACAGATGACAGCCAGAGGATCATTGCTTTCAAGAGTGATGGACAGTGATGCTTTTGACCTTGTGATGAGGCAGAAGATGACTAGATTTGGTGTGAGCTCTGACTCTGTCCCAGTCTCTGTGCCTTGGGCCACTTGAGTTCCTACATCCTCGGGGCCTGCTCTACCACGATTCTCCCAGCAGCGCTTGTCCGGAAGACGGTGACCAAGCGGTCCCTGACCCTTTCCCACCACACCTCTGTGATTTATCTTGAGCCATCCTTTCTCGTAATGCCCTGTCCTTGGGGGAGCCTTGACATTGTCACCTGTCAAACCAAGCACACAGCTCGAGAGAGAAGCTGTCAACTCTGAAATGCCATCTTTCTTGCAGAAAGAAGGAAATCTGTAAGGTGCCAGGGGCAATGACGACGAATGGTCCAGGTGGGGCTTGTGCTGTTCCTGTCTTGTCACAGAGTAGAGGGGGAAAACCATTTTATAAAGCTCCCCAGAAATGAGGGCCCACACCAGAGCCCAGGCATTTCCACGAAGACCCTTTGCTACACGGAAGTGAAGAAGTAACATATTTTCTCCTCTTTCCCCCCCCTTCCCCGGAATCTTGAAACTACCTCTGTCCACTGTAATTTTTTCTTTCTGGGAACAACTCTATGAACAAGCCGTGATTAACAGGACATTCTGTTCAAGGCACGTCCGTTGTGGGAATGGAGTTCTGCCTTCGAAAGGGCACAGGATGAGGAGGGAAATTCAAGCCGGCTGCCCTTCTGCCACTCCGATGCCCTGCCCCAGACTCTGCAGCAGAGACACAAGTGCTGGGAGGGAAGACCACGGGTAGCTGGGCTGCCAGCCTCCAAAGGATGGTCAACTTGAGTGCGGAAAGTAGAGGAGAGAGTAGGATGTGTGGGCGCAGAGACAGGGAGACAGCATTTTCATTAGGGCCCCCCTGTGCTGTTTCAGCTTCCGGGCTGGTGAACTCTTCTGTCTCTCTGAAAAGACTCGGGTACTTAGTCATCACCCTTGACACACAATGTGGAACAGCCACTGATGGTACATGGAGCTATTTCCTTGGTGCTTCCTGCTGGGTGGCCAGGCACAAGGAAGAAACGAAACATGTCCTGAACACCTGCTACCTACTGTACCCCAGGTATCATGCTAAGTACTTTCACCTGAGCTGGCACAATTAATTCTCCTTCCTGTTAAAAGTAAGATATTATTAAATCTTACAGATAAGGAAACCAAGGCTCAGAAATGTTGTATAATTTAGTACAAGGCTGAGCTCTGATCGATCTAAGGTTTATGATGTAATGTCCTAGATTAAAGTGTTTTCCCCATGGACATCAAATGCCCTTACGATAAATTTTAGAGAATTGTCTTGATCCTTCTTTGGATTTTGATTGTGCCTCGCACTGTTTGGAATAAGTGGCCCTTGAATTGCTTTATGGTACCTCTAGTTGGGTTCAGGAGTTACAGGATGTTTTGCCGTAGAGTCAGTGTCACCTTTGGGAGGGTGCATGGAGAAAGCGCCAATGAATGCTAGCCTGGAGATGAAGTGGACCTGAGCTTTGCTTACAACTCAGTTGAATGGGAAGGAGTTAGGCACCTGCTATGGTCTAGCTCTTTATGGTGGGAGACCAAAGCGAAGACATAATCTCCTTCCTTAAGCAATTTATGAATTGCTCAAAAAGACACAGGATCTAGCCGTGCAGGTAGACAGAGCAAGACAACAAGGGCTCTAATGAGTTGTGGCACCAATAAGAGGGACAGTAGGTCAGAGGGGTGAGCGATGGATCAGCTGCCATGTTCAGGCACATTCAGGGCAAGAGGGAAGCTTGAGGTGAACTTGAAAGAGCAGAGTATTTGCTCTTGGGAAGGAAGAAGTAGAAAAGTCCTTCTCAATGGGAGAGGAGGAGGTGTGGCAGTAAGGATGCTAATAGTGTGTTTGGGGCTGATGAGGGGCCCATTTTATTGGGAACCATACATATACAGGAAGCAGGTGAAGAAACGGTAGGAAAGGTAATCAGGCCCTAAATGCTAACCTAGAATGTGAACCTTATTCCAATGGCCATGGGAAGCCAAGGTAGGTTCTTGAGCAGAGAAAGGCCATAAGGAAACGAGTTTTCAGAGACTGAATCTGTGGACAGTGTGCAGAGGAAGGGGAGGAGCAAATCCTGGGGAAAGGGAGCCATTTGGGAAGCCATTGCCATGATTTGGGAGTGAGGTCCTGGGCACCCAACCAAGGCCAAGGTAGCAGAGCAAGAGAAGGGCTGAATGGGGCCCACCTCAGGAGACGACAGGCCCAGGGACTGTCTCCAGAGGGCGCGGGGAGGTGGGACTGATGGTGACACCATGGTTTATGCCTGGGTAGAGTCAAGGTATCTCTTATTTAGGAACAGAACTTCCCTGTTGGGGAGATTCAGAAGCCTTGGGCTAACGTCTTATCTCTGTACTCGTTTTAGCCAGGTCACCTCCCCACTCCCAGGCCTCAAGTTTTTTCTGTGTAAAGCAAAGGCAGCTGCAAAATGCACTTTGAGGTCCCTTCCAGAACCTTCACAGGACTTTGTATGAAGAAGAGCTGGGAAATGTCCGTCTCTCTGCTCCCTCCTTGTCCCCATCCCTAGCATAGGTTTCTCTCCAGAAGGTCAGAGGCTCCTATGGACCCACTTCCATGTACAAGAGCCACAATGCTCCATGCTATACCACCATGGGCTGGCTGAGCATTTATGCTTGTGGACACTGAAGTTAAATAATATTCAGAGGGTAAGACCGAGCTGGGGCATGCCAGGCCTCGTTAGCTGTGTGGCTGGGTCACGGTGCCCGCCCATGAGGATGTTAATGGCAGCATTGTCAGGATGACACAATGTAACTGTCTCACTGCATTAACAACCCATCAATCCCTATAGCCACACCGCGCAGCTCCACTCCCCCAGCTGTGGGCTCCTCCGCGAGACGGTGCATGACATCTACAGCTGGCTATGCAGGAGGCCTGCTCATGTGCACTGTCCCAGCTTTTGTTTATCAGGGGACTGTGCAGACTGAAGGTTGCTGAGACCTCGGGCTTCACCCCATGACAGAATCCAGCTCTGCCCATGTCATGAGCATAAATAAACTTACAACAAAAGTGACCCCAGATGGAAC
Source organism: Avahi laniger (assembly GCA_963575035.1). Lineage (NCBI taxonomy): Eukaryota > Metazoa > Chordata > Mammalia > Primates > Indriidae > Avahi > Avahi laniger. The sequence goes on from CAUYSK010009868.1 coordinate 37,054, forward strand.
CTAATTTCTGCAGCCTTAAGAAGCTCATGTTGTCATCTCAAGGGTTAACATGACTGCAAAGCAAGCCACGAGCAGGGTGGGTCTCAAATGCAGATGGAGATGCTAAGATTTCAAGGCAACAGTCCATGTCTGACCTGCTCAGACATAAATCCTCTCTCTTCCTAAGTGGACCTAAAATTCCCACTAACATGTATCCATTGCTCTGAGAAATTGTATTTTTGGTCACCAGGTGACAGGTGACCTCTTTTAAGGTTCCTCCAGGTGGGATAACGCATTAAGCCATTTAAAGTATCCTCTCTCTATACTTTTTCTGGTATGTTATTATTTAATAATGTTACTTAACATCCTTTGCATACACACAATAACATTTAATATTAAAACAGTCTTAAGAAATAATAATAGTCTCAATTTTTAAAAAAGAATGGATCAAATTTACTAAATACCTTATTTTATTTCCTCAAATAAAAATACTGTTTGCACATGTTAAAGAGTCGTACATCAAATGCATCTTAAATTGTTGTATATATTATATATAATATAGTTTCTCTCCCATCTTAAAAAAAACCAACTCTTAAATAGAAAACCACACAGAGTTGAGGAAATACAGTGTTAGCAAGCTAATCCGCTGGAAATACTCGTGTCAGGTGTGGACGTTATCCCCAGGCAAGCAGTCTGAGGGCTCCTGGTCTCTGGAGAAAGCGACTGGAGAATGCAAAAAGAAGTCTGAAGTTTCCTGCAGTGAATCTGTCAATGTTTTTGAGGTCAGGACCTTTAAACATACAATTATTTTTTCTACCCTCTTTGCGATGCCAAGTCCCCACCATCTGGTAGTGTCCTTTGCTGACTCCATGACACAATCGCTTGGATCAACCCTTCTCAGACATATCTGACCACTATGCACTTATAAAAGTTTGCTAAATTGATGCATGTTAATAGGAGCTCAATATAACGTGTACATTTTGTTTAAATTTCCTTCTGGGACATGCCCGTTGGGACGCACTCTAGCATGGAGGTTTGGGGTGTGAGCTCTGGAGTCAGATGCCCTGAGATCGAATCCTAGTTCTATCACAGCCCGTGTGCTTCTGGACAAGTAACGCTAACCATTTACAAGTATCGAATCTTCATCTTTTTTCTCATTGTCCTTGTATCTCAGAGTTGGGAAGTATGGAAAGTATTCTCTCCACTGCCCATTGTCACTTCTCAACCACTTCTTCCACCCGCTTTTGTAAAAGCCTGTAGCCTTTGAGGCTCAAACCAGATGGGCACACTGTTCTCCCCCTTATCCAAATCATCATTTGAGGGGCTCCTTGCCCTGTGTCCTTATGCATTAAGACTCGGCCCTTGATTCTCTGTCTTCCACTTTTCCACTCCCGCCCTCATCCCAGGCAAAGTCGGCATCCACGTGGACCCTGCCTTAGATTCTGGGCCTCCTGCTTGCTTGAGTTTCTCATGTCCAAAGACCCTCTCTACTTCAGCTGGGCCTTTCGCTCCATGTGAGATGCTGGACCACATCATCCCCTGAAACTTCCCCACCTCCAAATCATGAACTTCTACTTTAGTCCTAAGACCTGCTATCCTTTTAGCTGAGTTGTCCAAATACTCCCGTGGCACGGGTGCGCTGACCTCAAAGCTTTCGATCCATTGAACGTCACTTCCATCCATCGGTCACCTCCTGCCTTCACCTCCCACTTCATCTGTCTTTGCTTTCTTATTACACAATGTTAGTCGATCTATTTTCAAATAACTGCAAGTGTTGCTTACTTCGTCCATTTCACTTACCTATGAAACCTTAACCCTGACCAAAAACAACCCACTTTCTCTGTGCCCACACCCGAGCAGCTGGGCATAGTAGGAAAATAATCACAGAACTGAGTAGATTGATATGACTATAAAATGATGAACGCTGTCTTTAAATACTTAGTCAGTGTCTCTTCTGGGGCGGATGCTGTCTGGAGAGCATTGACATGATATAAAGATCATCACAGTTTGGACCATGCCCACAAGTCAACCTGCCAGCTTCTCCTCCATTCTTTCCCATCCTAATCTTCTCACCTGTGCTCTTACAGGATCCTGACCGACAGGCCAAGCCACTTATCACTGCTCGTGAGGCTGTATAGAGTCTTATTTCGGGCCACATCTATTCCCACTCAAGGTGGACAACCAAGTGTGTTGGACAACCAAGCAGGTCTGGCTTCTCCTCATTGCTCTTTCAGCACCACCCCTGGGGGGCGCTAGAGGGCAGCACAAGTTCATTTTCACTTTCTGCTCACACACCAGATAACCCCTCCATGCCCATGTTCAACTTCTTTCTCCAGGATCAGGTAGCTGTGCAGATGTGAGTTGAAAGAGAGGTGCCAGTGCAGAAGAGGAGAAAGCAGAGGGGGCTGGGCTGCCTGCTTATGTGGCTTATTTGAATCCTCTGGGTCTGCTTGTGTCTGACCCTGGAGTTACTTCCACCCTACAGGTGGTTGTTCTGAGCCTGAATTTACCACCTGGCGGACCCGATAGAACTGAGTTCACAAAGGGCAGTTCTGGCTGCATGGCCATTTGATGTCCTGTGGTCAGATGTTCAGTTTCTAGCAGCGCTTTTTAGTCTGCTAGTAGTTGTTTTTGAATGGTGTCTTAGCCTCCGCTGTACATGGCGTGGCCCTGCTACAGAGTCCTAGCGGTCTACATTTTGATTCTTTTATTAGGATTTGCTATGAACTCCACGTGGAGTCTTTTGTCTCCGTGGATATCTCTAGCACCACAAGGTCTGCCAGGCCTACGGCACAAGCACTAAGGCTGCTTGCACACCAGACGGTCTCGTTGCAGAACGCTTTCCCATGCTGGGCCCCCTTCAAAGCTGGTACCTTCCATTCAGCCATGTGGAGATTGACGCTGTATTCTCAAGTGTGCCAGACACTTCCTTCGGCATTGGAAGAAGCTTATTAAGCATTGGGCATCCTTCTTATTGTTGGGATATGGGAGAAACAATAATTTGTCCTTTACTTTGGTGGAAATGTCCTGGCATGCCCCAAACACTGGACACCTAAAATTTTCACTAATATGGCAAGATTCTTAATCTTCATAGCTCTCTGCAGGTCAGGCTCTGCCTGGCTGCCACACTGACCTTGTCAATCACTGTGACATTCCATCCACCTTGCTCCTGATGGTTAAATGTCACCACCTGGCCCCTATTATTTCATGACTCTGCCATCCCTGTTATTCTCGGGGAATTTAATTCTATAACAGCCTCTTCTTTTATAAACCGTAGCCTGCCAAGGACAGCCAGTACTGAATTTTTCAAGAATTTTGTATTTTTTTGAAAAATTATGGTATTGGTCAGCTTCAGGCTGCCATAACAAAATGTCAGGGACCATGGAATACTACTCAGCCGTAAAAAACAATGGTGAACTAACACCTCTTGTATTATCCTGGATAGAACTGGAGCCCATTCTTCGAAGTGAAGTATCAAGAGAATGGAAAAACAAACAACACATGCACTCACCATTAAATTGGCATTGATCGATCAACACGTGCACATATGGAAGTAACATTCACCAGGTGTTGAGCAGATGGGAGCGAGGAGGAGGGGATGGGTAAATTCACACCTAATGGGTGCGGTGCGCACTTTCTGGGGGATGGGCATGCTGTAGCTCTGACTTGGGCGGTGCAAAGGTGATATATGTAATCAAAGTGTTTGTACTCCTGTAATATTATGAAATAAAAAAACATAAAATAAATGAAATCACTGAAAAAAATGCTCTTTTGAAGGGATTTAAACCACTCATGTGCTATGCTTATGTCTATAAATATGTCCAAGATACAAGTAACAGGACAGAATATTTCACCTCAACCCATGTCCCTTTGTCTTCTCTAAGCTGTCAAAACCTCCTCTCACGTCCTTCATTCAAAGTCAAGCATGCAAGACAAAAAGTAACCCAAAATGTTATTCCTGCCAGGAATAAGGTTGTCAGGAGTTAATAATGACCCCTATTTGTTAAATACTTATTGTATACCAACCATTGTGGTAAGTGCTTGATTACATTTTGTTATTGCACCTTCAAAACAATCCTAAAAGTGGAAGTTGTCATTATTATCAATTTCCAGATGAGGAAACTGAGGCACAGAAAGTCTAGAGTCATAATGCTAATGGCAGAGATGGAACTCAAACCCAAGTTGTCAATCAAGGAATAAAATACTCCACACTGTTAACCACTGTGCAACACTGCCTCTCTATGGCAAAGAGAAGATTCTAGAGATGTGGAAGAATTCTGATGACAACATTGTCCATTGTGCCTTCGGGAATGCCTGGACAGACTCCCGAGCAAGTAGCTCTGGAGAAGATAGTGCCTTTTAGACAAGTGAAGGAGCCATTGCTGAGTGCTGACACCATTTTTCGGACTACCAACACCCACGGTCTGCTCACATAAATTGAGTCTTATTTCAGCTGGCTCACTTGCTGAGAATAACAAGTATATATGCCAATGTGGATAAAAACAGAAAGGCGAGAGAGAGAGAGAGAGAGAGAGAGAGAGAGAGAGAGAGAGAGAGAGGAGGATGGAAGGGGCATTTCACTTGTGTCTCAAGAAAACACACACACACACACATTTATTCTGATTTTTTTTTCTTGTTCCCAAAGTCATATTTCCTCATTGTAAAACAAATTAGAAAATCCAGAAAGCACCAAGAAGAAGAGATCATTTACATGCTCACGCTGCCCGGATGCCCAGATGACCACGGAGGACAGGCAGGCTCGTATACTCCCAGGCACGTAGGAATAAATTCACACATGTTGTTTATCAAAATGCAAGCGTTCTGTACACACTGTTTCATAGCCTCTTTTTCTCGCTGAATATATTGTTGTGAACGTTTTTCCACCTCATTAAATTTTCTTCTGCCCTATCATTTTAAATGCTAGGGCTACATAGCTCTCCGCTGTATGGATATGCCATAATTGGAACCTCATCTTTCACAAATAAATAAATAAATCACGGGGATGCTCTCCCGCAGGTCAAACGCAAACGCTCTGCAGGATGGCGGAGCAGCGGTGCTGAGGCCGGGAGGGAGGGAAGGAGGGGAGCCGGGTGCGGGGACACCGATTGGAGTTTCGATTTAGGGATCTGCTGGGGGCTTTAAGAAATGAGAGGTAGCGAGGGGCATTTAAACGGAAAAAATTGCCCAAGACGGAGGCAGAGGAGGGTGGGGGGTGATGGAATGGATACAGTTGCAGAGATGAGAGAAGAGAGACAGGCTTCAGGGACTCTCCCGGGGAGAGGACAGTGGTTTGGGAGAAAAATAAGAACCCTGGTCCGGGCGAAGAGCAGATTTAGGGTCCGGTGAGGACTGTGACCGAGAGGGAGAAGCTTGAAGGCTCAACTCTGTGTCTGGTCTGTGTCCGTGTGAAACCCTGTCCCCACAGGCACTGTTAAGGGGCCCCTTGACCCCTTGGGAAGCCTGGACTTTGGGTGTGGTCCCGATGGAGCGATCATCCCAGAGAAGGGCTACGGAGAGTGTGGAAAGGTGCGACTCTATGGCTGTATCTCCCTGGGAGATTTCCCCTTGGGGGTGTCCCTCAGCCAGTGGAAAGTAGAAGGAGAAGGGAAGACCCGCTCCTCGGACCACTTCCAAGTGCCTGGAAGCCACTGGCTGTCCCCTACCTTTCCCGATGGTCCTCCCCTGCGGCCCAGGGCACACTCTGTGCACTGTTCACCACTCGTGGGGCTCCGGGTCTGCAGGTGACAATGCGTGCCTGGGGCACCTCGAAGGAGGCTGACCGAGGCCTTGGTAGGAGAAACCCAATGCTGAGGGTCTCAGGAGTGAACCTGAGGACCCAGAAAGGAGGCCAGAGGCTTTAGCAGCAAGTACACAGAGCAGGAGGCTGCAGGGGCGACTTAAAAGAACCTCCTTTTGAGCTCGCTCTTTGCAAAGACAATCTGGCCGAAGAGCTTGCCCTCGGTTTCCCCGTTCTGGGTCAGCCCTTTTGCAGAGAACTGAGGGGAACATTTGCCTAATCTCTTTAGATTGCTGGGGATCTTTGGAAATCTTCTGTGGCTCTTTCTATGGTGCACAGGGCTGTCTGTACCAAGGGGGATTCAGAGTTATGTAAAGTCAAAACACTACGTGCTGTGACCTTGAGTATCTGGGCTTAGTTTCTTCATTGATAAATAGGAGAGGTAATAAAACATAAAGCCAAAACAGCCTACATCATTCATGTGGGGACACCTGAATGCTGCCTTTCTGAAAGAAGAGGTCCGTTCAACACCTGTCTGTCCTGGGAGTGTGGTCCCTGAAAGCCAGGTCTCAGTCCTCTGGCTGCCAGATTCCTAGAAAAATTCCCCTCTTTCTGCGTCCTGGACCTCAGCAGTGAGTGCACATCCCCCCTGACCTGCCCACTGAACTCAGGCCACCTTGTTCGCATGAACAAAAGCCTTAAGAGACACATGTGCAAACAGTGTCACAAGATGGACTAGATGTGAGTCGCCCTGGCCCCTCCAGACCATTCTTTCTCTGCAAGCAGCTATGCTGGCCCTGAACTTACTAGAATGATGTCTGAAGATCATAGGATCAGAACCAGAGAAAATAACTCTATGACTCAAGTGTTTACTGGCTTTGACAGCCTGATGCGCGGCTCCTGGCAACAGGTGCCTGCCCTCCAGATGGATGGACACTCACGCAGGGGGCAGCCTTGGGAGGGTCTTTCTCTTAGGAAGACACAATGTGAGTGATTAGGTTTCTGCTTACCAAATTGCAATCTCACTCTCATTTTCTCTCTCTGCGACTGCTCCCAGATCATCTCGACTGGAGTCTTGGGTGTTCCCAAACACTTTAGCTACACAATTACAGGTAATCTCTGCATTTACTCTCACAGTCTCCGCTAATCACTTCCATTGTGCGTGGATTTTACTAGGTTTAACTCTCAGAGGACAATTGTATTCCCCATCACCAAGAGTTCTTGGGCTCTCACCTTTCATTGTCACCCCCTATAGGCTGCAAATGTATGTCGAGAATCTGTCGGGATATGTCATCATTGTGTGTTATTACTGACAAAGCCAAACTTCAGATCTTGGCTACCAGCCTGGGGCCTCCCTCACTGGAAAGACCACTCTTCTGTCCCCTGGGTCCAAGGACAATAAACGATTTTGGGAAGTGCAGGGAATACCTACCTGATTATCAGTGTTCGATATTCCCTGTCTGGACTTTGTTTAGGCTCACATGTGCCCCTTATACAGTCGATGGTCTCTTGACATCTGTTAACTGCTAGTTGCTTCCCATGTTACTACAGTGGGCTTGTTTCAGCTGTCTTCTCAGTGGGTACAGAACAGCAGTCAGTGAATTGTATACATATTTCTTTGATGCCTACTAATTCACCAGGTAAACACAGAAGGCTGCAGACCTGAGGTCATGGTCTTTGGAGGGAAAACCCTGAGTGTGTGGTCGGCAGAAATGACAAGCGATGGCCAACCATAGAGTCTTTCTAGGAGGCTGTGGCACAGGCTCTTTGGTTGGTAGGGAACTTCCTCAATTTCATTCTACTCAGTAGGTTCCTTGTTTCTGGTAACAGATTATCACTGGCAAAAGCCCCAAGGCAAATTCTCTTCCAAGGCGGATCTCCTAGTTTGGAGGCAGTTCAGGCTGCACATTGATTACAAGAGCCCTGCAGCGGGCCTAGACATCATTTATCACTCATTCTCTGTGCCTGCACTGGTTGGTGTAGGGTTCCCAGCTGGTGGCTGTCTGCAGACTTCTAGGAGAGGATGGGTTGGCTCTTCCTTTCCAATCGCTATAAGGGACTGGGATTTCCCTTCTCTAGTCCCTCCCACCCTTGGGTCTCCATTGTCCACGACTCGGCATTTTCTCTGACCCTGGAGGCTCCCAGCACCCAGACTGCCTAGAGGAATATCCCACCGTCCAGTGCGGGACCCTCCCCTGCCATCTCCCCCTTGATGCTTCTGCCTGGAAACTTAACACAAGGTGGGTGTCGTTTTCCACTGCCTAGAGTCCAGCGCAGGGTGTGCAGAGGGAGAGCTCAGTGTTGTTTGTTTCCAACACACACATTAAAATCGATGGTGTTTGCTCATCTGGTGGAATGACAACTCATTCCTCTGGACAGGCTGGCTTCACAATTGCTCGTTCAAGGGGAAATCTGATAAGAAACAATAGTCCAGGCTTCGGGAGCATTAAACCGTTGTATTTTAATTTAAACTTCAGGCGCACTGACTGGTTTGTCTTCTCCTTTAGTGTTTTTTTTTTTGGGGGGAGGGGGTTGCATTATTGATTTTTGATTCTTTCTTTTTTAAAAAAGAAAAAAATCCTCAAAACCAACTGGCTGGATGAGAAAATTCAATAAGGTCATCACAGACTGTCTGGAAAGGCGAAGTCCGATGCACTCAACTCAGGCAATATTCAGATGTCAGGAGAGGAAAAGCGGTCACGCATTTCCCAAGGCCTTCATGGGGAAAGAGAAAGGAGAGGGCAGATATGCTGGTGTCCTATGCGGTGTCGCCGTTGACTTGGGGGGCTGTCTTGGCCAAAGCCGGTCTTTTGGCTGTAGGAGGAAGGTTGAATCTATTCCAGGGAGTGAGGAGGTACAGCTCAGAAAAACCATGCGGAATAATAATAGTAACGTTAAACACAATCCTTATGTTGGTTAAAGTGCTACAGTTTTCCATGTTCTTTCAAGGCATTACCTTATTTAGAATCACAGAATTACAGATTATTGTGCAGGGAAGAATGGTAGAGAACAGCTAGTTCAAAGCGTGCTTTTTGCAGAGGAGGAAATTGAAGCCAGAAGACATGAAGTGGTTCGCGGAAGAAGCCGCTCTCCCTCCCCATCGCAGCACCGTGAAGGAGGCAGGACAGGCAGGTCTGTTTTGTGCGTTTCTCCACCTCCTGTATACCAGCTTCTCTGCTGGGCTCTGAGCATCGAGGAGGGACAAGGCAGGTGTGACATTAGCCCTCACAGAGCTTAGAGATTGGCCAATGAGATGACAGAGATGCAATCGTGCCATAGGGTGATGGTTATGATGGGATGCTGTGTGAACCCTTAAGGAGGGTGACTAACCCAGAGCAGGTGTGAGCAGGGAAGTTTCCCAGGGAAAGCAACATCTATAGCGGGACCAGAATACAAAAAGTATGAGTGGACGCCAGGGGAAGGCTGGGGATGGGGCACGGCATCGCCAACGAGGCAGGGAAAACTGAAGTGACCAACTGAGCTCCCCTCCAGACATAGCGTTTCAGGGATGAAGGAAACTCTAATCCCGAGTGCCTCGCTCAGCGCAGTGACCACAGGAGGCAAGGATGGTGGGCCTCACTGAGGGGATCTTTAATATCATCATCACAACTGCAGCGGGAAGCACCTATGGCAGTTATCACCAAGAGGAAACTGAGTCACAGAGAAGACTCAGTGATGTGCTTCCAAGTCAGACAGTTGAATGGTAGCAGAGTCAAGAAGAGAGCTTGCTCTCTTTTTAGGGACCCTTGGACAGAAAAGTAGGAGTACAAATGAGCCCTGAAATCTGGGTTGGGAGAAAAATGTTGGGCAGGAAAATGATCAAGTTCTGGGTTTTATCCTGAGCATTAAGGAATTGTGGCTTTGGGCCTCTGAGCCATTCCCAAAGTTCACAAGAGGAGAACCAGGACTTGACAGAATGCAGAATCCTAGAATTGGAAAGAGCGACCTTTGTGACCTAGAAGGAGTTGTATGTGAGTTCCATACAGGCTCTCAAGTCTGTGAGCACACATGGAAGCTGCAGTTATCCTAAGAGGCATTGTGAAACCTTTAAAATAAAAGAAAATTTAAATAGAATTAATTTAAATCAATTTTACTTTTAAAAATTCCTGTGTAGTACTGTTAAGGAATTGGAAGAATGCAAAAATGAGCCATCTGTAGCTTCCTGGAGAGACTGTGAATCTCAATTGTTCTGTGTGCAGTGTAGGGTCAAGGAGACGTCCAGACTGGCAGGTAAGACAGTGGGTATCCGCCCTTCTTTCATCCTCATTGTCAAAGCTCAGGAACGAGAGCTGTCCCAGATCGATGCTTCCATGATATAGTCTTTGCCCTGGTATGTCGAAAAAGCAGAACTAAGAAGAAACACATGTGTCACCGGGCCTATCTCCAAATGCTGGGCTCCGTCCCCTTTGTTTTTATATCGTCTGATTTTTTTAGGCTGTATTCTCTTACTTGTCATCCTGGTGAAATGGAGACGCTGAGGCTTGCATCCCAGCTCCACCACTGATTTACTGCCTGGTAAGCATCCTACTTAACTACTCTAGTTTTGGTTTAGTGGCTATTTAAGTCGAGGAAATGCCTCCTGCATAGCATTGCTGTGAAACTTCAATGAGTTAGGAGATTAGAAGTGCCTGACATGGTGTGAGGCACATACTAGGAGCTTGGTACGTGCCAGGTATTATGTTTACTCATCCTCTCATTAATGTTGCTATTTTGACACAGAGAGTAGGATGACTGCCTTTCTATAGACGGAAAACCACGCCCCAAAGAGGTGAAGTGCATCACACATTGTCATACTGCTCCTGTGATGAGAGCAGGGACCCTGCAAAAAAAAAAAAAATCTCTGACACTCAGTCCAGGAGCTTTTCAACTCCCCACAAGCTCACAGTAATATGCAGCTTTACCGTCCCCAGAAATCCTTCCTGATTTCACTTGGAAGCAGTCGTGTAGGCATTTACTGGTGCTCGGCTTTATTCTAAATTTCGGTTCTAAAATTGGTTTTTAAGATAACATCAAGAACTATTTCTGGAAGCCGGGAAGAGAGGTCATTTTTCCAGATAATCTCTCCAAGCGAACACCCCCACAGCCCTTGCGGGAAATCTGCAGTGTGTGTGTGGCTAGCAGGGCTCGAGTGATGTTAGCTTGTGCTCCTGAAGAGCCAGGACCCCTAACCAAGGCACAGCCCAGGCCTAGATCCCATGTCACCATAGCCCATGGTGACAGGAAGGAGAGAAGGGTGGCCAGGCAGGAAAGGCTTCTAATGTGAACGATGGATGGCCTGCACCCTTATATAGGAACAGGGGAGCTGGGCTCCTTCATATCCCCCAGTAATGGGCCGTTTGGGGGAAGCTGCAGCCAGCTCAGCTATTGGAGAAAGGATGAGTATCAGGGATATTGAACCAACCTCCTGTTCAGGAAAACCGGGACTCTCTCATTGACAACTTAATCTATTTTATGTAAAATATGCCTAATTATGCCTGCTCGGCCAATCCCAGAAAGTCATTGTAGGAATGAACCAGCAGGTCAAAGGTCTTCTGCAAACTGCAAATGTGATATAAAGCCCTGTAGAGGATGGAGGTGGAAGTAGGGTAGAGACTGACCCTGAAAGAAAACCAAATTGAAGCATCAAGTAGCTGAACAAGGAAAAACATAAACCAGATCTTTGGGGCTTTAAAAATTAATTACTGATTCATTAATAAGTTGGAAAAGGATTTATTTATAAATATCTACTTTTTATAAATGTCTATTTTTTGTATCCCACAGTTTGCTAGGCACTGTAGATCCAGAGATGGAAGACATATGGCCATGTTTTCAAAGATGCTGAGAGACCGGGCAGAGACGTTTATAAAAAGATCTGTTTTCATGCAATAGGGCAAAAGCTGTTGTATTTGTTGTCTGAATCTGTGTGATAAGTGCCCCACAACATTGAGGCTTAAAACACCAATGAACAGTTGTTGTCTCCCAAGTTTCTGTGAATCAAAACTGGGAGCCGCTCAGCTGGGTGGTTCTGGCTCTGGGTCTCTCGTGGGCTGCAGTCAAGATGTTGACCAGGAACACAGTCACTCGAAGGCTTGACTGTGGCCGAAGGACACCAGCAAGTTGATGCGGTTGTCGGCAGGAAGCCTCAGTTCTTGTCCTCTTGTGGTCTTCCCAGGCCGTCTGCAGCTCTGACGACCTGCTTGCTGGCTTCCCCAGAGTGAGCCATGGGCAGGGCTGGGGGAGTGGAAGTTGCAATGTTCTTTACAATCTAGTTCTGGAAGTCACATTGTCAAAGCCAGTGGCTACATAGGCCGGTCTATGTAGAGTGAGACAAGAGTATAGATTCCGGAACAAAGTGGGGGGTGGCCACCTCTGCCATGATGGAAGCATGAACAACGTGTTTCGGAGGAACAGAGGGACAATCGACTTAGTACACTGAGGCTTTGCACGGGACTTTGAGTATACATAGGAGTTTGCTGGTTGATAAAGAGAGGAGCAGCTCTTCACGTTGCAGAGATGCCTACTCAGAGATGCAGCATTTTGAAATGACTGTCGTCTCTGGGGAACTGTGAGATGGGTGTCTCTGCAGAAATAGCTCACGGTGGCAGAGGGCAGCAAGGATAATATATGTTGGGGCCAGGGTACAAAAGACTCGGAGTGTATCTGAAGCCAATTGTGTAGATTTTATCCCAGAGGGCATGGGGAGCAGGATGCATGATGAGGAGGATGTCAAGGAAGCCAACTGGCACCGCCTGGCTCAGCCGAGGAGACCAGAGGCTCCCGGGAAGCAAAGGGAAGGTGACCAGGGATGTCTTCAGAAAGTGCAGTGAGGACAGAGGGAGAGGCCAGTCTAGGAGCCAGTCTGCTGTAGAACCTACAGGATTTGGGGGTTCTAAACATCACTGAGCTCGATCTCCTCGTTTCTACAGCTGGGAAAACACTGAGGCAGAGGGACATGGCTCGTTCGAGAATTACGCAGCTTTCCCTGCATTTCAGATTGGCAACTGCAGGCAGTAGGGACTTACAGAGAGAAGTACATATGTCAAGAACTGGGAAAGAGAAAGAATAAGACATAGGAAGGTACTGAGTTTCCTTGAACCTGGAATGATCAATTATTAAAGGATTGCAGGAGGCCTCGGCTGATATCCTTGGCTGAGTTCGGGCCTCCTCTGGTAGCCCCTTCCTACTTCTGTCTGAAACTTTCCAGGTTGCGTTACAGTTAGGCGTCTCTGCTGCCCACACCAGATGTGAGCTGCTTCCAGCAGGGCCTGTTCATTCCTCCATCATCCTTGCCTCCCTGGCACCTGGCCCAGGGGCTGGCACACGGGAGGAGCTCGGGGACACTGGAGCTGGGTGACACTCAAGGCCCAGCTCCAGGGTCAGACGAGATGGCCTCTAGGGCTCATCCCATAGCACGGATGATTCTGGACTGCCGTGAGGGAGGCAGCTTGGCCGAGACAGAGCGGACAATGAGTTCAGCAAGAGATGCTGACTGTGGTAAGGGAAGGGACGATCCAAATAGGACCTGAGAGTCCATTTTTGGAACTTTTAATTGTATTCCTACTCACTTCTCATTAAGGAGAAATTATTGTTCTAGAATATCAATCAATATTATGGTGCCAGAAGGAAGAACGGGCAGCCTGTGGGGATGAGGCAGAGCACAGGGACACTGTTCCGAGGGGACTGCTGACCGGGCGTGGGGTCCCCGTGCATGTGGGGGCGGGGTGGCAGGCACAAGTCAGCCCTCGGCTGCAGCGACCAGCACCACCCTGGTGGCATCAGAGTGAGCTGCCCCCTGGCCCTGGGACTCAGACTGAGGCCGGAAGAGCCGGTGACAACTATGGGATCAGCAGGAGGCAGCTAATATGTATGTTAAACACATGGAAATGAGAGCAAACAGCGAGCCGGGAAACAAATATTGAATGGGGTCTGGCCTGAGACTAAACCAACATGGGGATATGAGAGGTGGCGGAAAGCAAATGAGCTGCCCAGGGGAAGAGGGTAAGGGCAGAGGGGAGAGAGGCAGGACCTCGGGGAGAACTGCACGGACTCCTGGCATGCCAAGGCACGGCAGGGCTGGCTGCGAGTGGCCGAGTCTGTCGCCTCTGCCGGAGTTTCCCTTTCTTTGTATGTTTCATCCCTCCTTAGCACCTCATCCCCAATCTCAGGCAATCATTTTTGTCCCCAATCCCTGGACCTGTCCCAGACAGGACAGCTCCATCCTGCCCATTTTCCCGGGTCAGAGCCCTGGAAGTTGCCCTTTGGTCACAGCGGCTGGACGGCCAGCTACAGAATGTCCCGATAGCAGAGGTTTGGGGACAGCAGTCTGCAAGAAAGGATGAGGGGGTGGGTAGGGGATTTGTCTGTTTTGAGGCCCAGTTTGCACAGCAGACACGTTCTTCATACTTAGGGTTTGATGTTCGGGCTGTCACTGTCTGAGGACAGGTGGGTGGGAGTCGCAATCAGCTTTCTTCTCTTCTAGAAAAGCTGTGAGAGATGGCGGTGGAAACGGCAGTCCTACCTGATCTGTGGAGGGGCCAGTGCACCAGCTGGGGGAGGGGGAGTCAGCCACAAGCTGAGCGCCAGATTTTGCCCCAGCTGCTTGCAGGGACACTGGGGGACAGACATGTCTGTGTCATAGTCAGGACAGCAAAGCCCTGACCTGGACACGTGGGGAGGTGCTGCCGTCCAAATGGAGGGCTGGTTGCTCGTGTTCTTCCAATGTGGCCGTCACTGTGACCCCTCAAGGAGAGCTTGGGGATGAGGGGAGTTCACGGGAGGGAGCCAAGTTCCCCTCAAAGTTTTTCTCGCACACCCTCTGAGCAGGAGTGTGACATCGAGAGCGTAGATGCCACCTGACTGGCCGTCTCCACCACATCCAGTTCTGTATAAACTAAAGCTCTCAGGAGACACAACTCAGGACAGATCAGTTTTCAGCAAGTTGTGGGATCAGAGCACACAGCCAGCGCCAAAGGAAACCCTGGGGCAGGAACATGGGCTTAGAAAGGAGGGTGGTGTCTCCTGGGGATGCACTCACTTTACAGGTGACCCAGGGCCAGCCTGGGAAAGAACATCTTTGGTTCTTACCACCCCTCCCACCCCCCAGCAGAGGCAGGACCTGTACAGGCTCGCAGACCTCACTGAGAATGCCAAGGCCACCCAGGCCCTGCCCCTCCAGTCCTGGGCCTTACAAAGCGTTCCCTTCCTCCAGCTCCCAGGGCTCTATGACAAGTCAGGAGACATCTCAACTCAATTAACTGCACGACATTCGCCGTATCCTCTCACAGGCTCTGTTCTGAGGGGAGGGGGCAAGATCAGAGGATAAATAAATAAGACACTGCTTCCTCAAGGACGCAAGACCTGCAATCGTGTAGCTATCACCTGGTGAGCCCAGGTGCCAACTTATGCTCCACCCAGGCAAAGGCACCTAACAGCACCGGAATGAAGCCTAAACTCCATTTGGATGAGATAATTTGTATAAGCCACTCAGCACAGTGCCTGGAACACAGTAGGTGCTCAGTAAATGTTGTTATTGCTGAATCTTCATTAAAACTCAATGACATGGGTTTTATTATCCCCATTCCATGATATACTGAAGCTCAAGAGGGTACATCATTATTCCAGGATTTGGTAGCTGGTTGGTGGAGAGCTAGCGCTTGAACCCGTGTCTGATTCTGCCCCGCCATGCCTGTTGCCAGAGGAGCTCAGCGGCCAGGTGAGGACAAGCGTTCTTGGATCTTGGCCAAGGGACACTGGGATGGTTGAGGTGCCAGGGCTGGGGCTGGGGGAGCTAAGGGAAGCAGCGTCAAGGCAGTCTCGCTGCAGGTGCTCTGACCTTCCACCCTCGTTCAGGACGGGTTTTTATTCCGATTTCTAAGGCTTCCACTGGATACTGAAGCTCTAGCACCTGCGCTGGATGCTTTACCTGGATTACTCAGCAGTCAGTACTCCATCGCCTCCAAGGTGAGCTGGGTCCTCACCTTGCTTCCTTTACCAATCTTTGGGGTTGACGGCGATCAGCTATGTGCATCCTCACCTTTCCATATTCCAGCCTCTGAGTCCCATAGGCCTTCTATCGTCTTTGTAGGTCCCTGCCCTTTGACCCTGGCAGTGCTTTCCCGCCACCCACCCTGTCTATCTCCTCCTGCCATAGCCTCAGGACCAAAGCCTCTCTCCTTGCCTGCTGCACCTGCGTGCATCTTGGAGCTTCACAGCCTGTCGACAGCTCCCCAATCCTCCTGTTCTCAACCTGAGCCGACAGCAGAAGCTTTTATACCACAGCCAGATGTGGCTCCCTGCACTGGTGGGCATTGACTGACTTGAAACCTTATTAAGAATTTAAATTTCAAATCCCGGATGATCCGAACACACATTTTAGGGAAACCTGAGCAAACTTCATATTCCACCAATATTTGCAAAGTAAGAAAGTCAAGTCATTATGAAATGATATCTTATTAGCTTATATTAATAAAAGTGGCATAGCACAAAGCCATTCTTCCTGGTCCAGACATTGCAGCTGCCTGGTGCCTGAGTCCACCTCTAGCTCCCGCGTGGTGCTGGATGGGGTACAGAGGGGACATGGCACAGGTTCTAGGGGGCATCGGCTGAAAAGTCCAATGAGGCTGGAGGCAGGAGGAGGTGGGATGGCGGAAGGTGGGCTGTCTTGCTGTGACATTTAATCGCTGGGCTTCTGCCAATGCCTAGGGAGGCAGTGACGACTGACGCAGGTGAAGGATATAATTTTGCCAGCCAGCGCCAAATATATCTGAGACTCTTAGACTTGTTACCAACCCCTAACATCCTGGTTGCTACAATGCAAAGCAGATGGAAGCATCCTTTCCTTCCACGCTCATTTCTTACACCCTTAAACTGCCTTTGGTGTTAATTTATGACAGCACCTTCCTTTCTTCCTTGCCGGGGATAAAGATGACGGCTGGTTCAACCCAATCTGATCTTGGAACAGACGCACTGGCAACAAGAGCCAACTGGGATAAAGGAGTGAGATTCCCCTCCCTCTCACCCGGCATAGTACGGCATTTGTATTCCCCAAGAAGGCCTGGCCCAATTTCGCAGCACTTTCTGGAACTTCTGTAGAGCACCCTGCAACTATCTTTAGCGATCTAGCTCCAGAAAGCCCTGGCTTGGGTCAATCGAGACCAACAAGCTGTTGAAATGACATTTCTGCTGACATGACCCGTGGGTTACTGAGTGTGGGGGAGGGGGGGCTCCAGTGCCTGCATTCCCCAGCGTCCCTGTGGCCAGTCCTTTTCCCTGGTATTTTAACCACACAAACCTGCATACAAATACCTGTCATCAGATGAGAGGCGGGAGGCTCAGGGATGCTAGTGATTATCTGGGACCGTGACTCTTTCCACAGCTAGACCTAAAGCATCACCCACCTAAACGTTATGGTTTGGTTGGCCGTGACCCAGAAATTCCTTCATTAGAGAGTCACTCATCTGTCTCAGAATGTCGGAGCTGGAAGCCACGTGGAGGTCATTGGGTACTGTCATTATCAGACTTTCTCTGTTCACAGACCCCTTTGAGAATCCATTGAAAATCACTGATTAGTTTCCCAGGCAAATCACATGTATGTAGCGCCCACACCTATGAACCTCACATGCAGTTTGTAGGGAATTTGTGAGTCCCCCAGGCTCATTCCTGGGCCCCAGGTAAGACTCCTTGATCTATCATTATCTCTACAGTTCCTGGACAATAGAGGCCCAGAGATCACATGCTACTTTCCCAGGGTCACACAGTTCAGCAATGGCCAAGCCAGGGCCAGGACCAGTGTTTCCTTCCAGCCACCCAATGTTTCTCCAGCACTTACGGGTCTTGAACCTTTTACAGCGATGAGAACGCCCTGGAGGGGTAACACCTTTGCTCTGTGCTCCCCACTAGCAGGGGTGCTGGGGGGCTGGCTGAGGGCCGGCCAGCCAGCCAGGAAGGTGCCCGGGGACATCACTCACAAGGCAGCACCGTGTGTGGCTGGGCAGGGAGTCTGCGCTCAGCCAGTTCTAAATCAAGCCCTTTCTCTGCCACGTGACTTTGGGCAGATTAATTGACCTAGGACTCAGTTTTCTCTTCTTCGAAACGGAGACAAAAGCAGTGCCTGCGACAGTTGGGTGGGAGAAGAGGCAGAGCACGCAGGAAGCGGGAACGGTGGCGGCATCTTTCCCACCACATCATTGTTCTGGGCAGCCCCAGCAGCCCGGCTGCACCTGCCACCTGCCATCGCAGCCAGAGCCAGGCTGTGCTAATTCCTGCGTCCCCTTTAATGGCTCTCCACCAGCTCGGCCTCCTTCCTGGCCGGCCCTGAGTCCTAGGGCTCCTGCTCAGGAAATACGAATCAGCAGCAGAGAAGTTCGGGCCTTAAATAACTGCCTCCCCCTGCGAGGTTAGCCGCGCCCTCCCCGCCCCTCCGCTGCGCGTGTGGCTCCTGCCAGCTGCGAGCCCAGCCTGCCCCCTGCCGGCCGCCCGGACCTGCGGCCGGAGACCGGAGAGTCAGAAGTCGCCTCTGGCCAGGCTGCGGTGGGGGCAGGTCCAGGGCCGCGGGGACAGAGCTGCGCCACTTTCCCGGGCAGTGCTTGCGGGCCCAGGAGGCGGAGTCCCGGCGGGCGGTCAGCCTGCGGATCCCCACGCGCACATGTCGGCTGGAAACGAACCCAAGGCAGCCCTGCTCCCGGATGGAGAAGGAGCAGGGTGGAGGCCAGGGCCAGGGTGGGAGCAGAGGAGGGGACAAAGGTTACGGCAGGAGCTCAGCTCACAGGCTCTGGTGCTTGTGTGTGGGAGTGAGAAAGAGAAGGAGAGACAGAGACAGAGAGAGACACAGGCACAGAGAGAGAGAGAGAGACAGAGGCAGAGACAGAGACAGAGAGACAGTGAGAGACAGAGACCCTGAGAGACACAAAAAGACAGAGACAGATAAAGATAGAGACAGAGAGATATAGAGACAAAGAGATAGAGATACACAGAGACAGAGACACACAGAGAGACAGAGACAGGGAGAAACAGAGGGAGAGAGATAGAGACACAGAGAAGCAGAAACAGAGACAGAGATAGAGAGACAGAGAAAGGCAGAGAGACGGAGACAGACATAGAGACAGAGACAGAAACAGAGAGGCAGAGAGAGACAAAGAGATCAGGACAGAGAGAGACGGGGTGGGGGACGAATATCTGTACTTGCTCGGCACAAGCCAGCCTCCCCCTTGGGCGTAGAGACCGCATCTGGGATGCGACCTCAGGCTGTGGCAGTCGCTCTCCGGTGCCCACTGCAGGACACCAGGCGGCCCGGCTGAGGCAGGAAGCTGGGCGAGGAAGCTAGGGAGACCCGATGCCCAGGGCACATCGCCCCTCCAAGTCAGAGCTCCGTGGAAGGGACTGAAGCTGACACATCTCTTATCTTTCCCGAGCAGTTAAATCCCCCCCCATCAAGCACAAACAGAATCCGTCCCTGCAAGGCCGGGCTGGCCATTCGCTTTTAGAGCTGCTGGTCCCCTCTCAATGTGGTCTTAAGATGCGATGGGTACAATTTGCAAAGCTTTGGTCAGCTTTTGAGCAAAAAAGCAAATTTTACAGCAGGGAAGGGGGAGGTGGGAGGTGGCAGAGGGAAAAAAGCTGAAATAGAAAAATTGCTGAAAAGCTCCTGCAGCCTGTCAGGAGTATTAACTTAGGATGATGTAGGAGAAACGACTAAGTGGTTTTTGTGTCAGCTACACTGAATCAAACTTGTTCAAATATATGCGTGTGAGTGTGTGCGTGGCAGCGGGCAGAGCCCACCTCAGAAATGGAAAACAGCCTCTTAGTTTTAAGGGTTTCTTATGTTTTGCAAATATAGGAAAGCTATGCATAAATTAGGTTAGAAAGGGGAAGATGCATAGGGGAAGGTGGCTTTCTCAGGTTTCTGCTGGAGGGATGGCAAGGGCTGAGAGGCCAGGGACACCCCATCTTCCTCAGAAAGAAAAGAGGGGCAGGGGTGCAGGGTGGAGGCTGCTGCATGGTCCACTGTGCAGGGGGAGAGCTCAGGCTGAAAAGAAATGGGAACGTGGTGGGAACAGCATAGAGGAAAAAGACCCTGCACCTTTCTCACCCCAGAATTCTGGATACTCCCCCTGGAGCATAAGCCACCATCTCTGTACCCCCCAAGGGAGGTAGCACAACAGAGGGAAGGAGCATGCCCAGGTCCAAGGCCATGAGTGCCTGGCCTGCCTTTGGCACTAACCAGCTGACCTTAGACAGTCACTCCTTTTTTCAGTGCTTGCTGCATGACTGATACTTTAAAAATTCATTAATTTATTTGAGGACATTTAACGAACCCATATAATGCATACTAGGGACCAGGCATTATTCTACATGCTTTATGGTTATTCATTCATTTAACCAGCATAACCGCCATCACGGTTAGGTGCTGTCGCAAATTGTCCTTTTGCAGAGAAGGAAAATGAGGACCAAGGAGTCAACTTACCTACGGACACACCCCAAGGAGTCCAGCCCTTGTGTAATCCTCTCTCCTTGAGTGCAGGGGAACCTGTGACTTGCTTCTAAGCGATAAAATACAGCACAGGTGAGGGGCTGTCCCTTCATCATGTCCCGTTATGTGCGGCAGTGTCTGAGCCAGCTGGAGAGAGAGATGCTGCCCTGCAAAGGACTACACCATGTGGCAGGGGACTGTGGGTGGCCTCTGGGATCTGAGGGCCTTGGTCCTGCAATTGCCAGGCGCTAAATTCTGCTAACGCCCCGTGAGCTTGCAAGAGGACCCCAGGCCTCAGATGAGATCATGACCCCAGCTATCACCTTGATTGTAACCCAGTGAGGCCCAGATCAGAGAACCCAGCTTGTCAGTTCCTGGACTTCTAACCCACAAGAACAGTGCAGTAATAGACGAGGGTTGCTTCCATCCATCAAGGGTGCGGTCGTGTGTCACGTGGCCCCAGAAATCTAATACAGGTTTGGAAGCCATCTTTAACGTTGCCCTGTGTGACCACTCGCACGGCCATTATTTCTCCCAATCCTTGCAGCAACTCTAAAAATCTAGGTCCTTGGAGTTCCACCTTATGGCTGGGGTTGCTGAAGCTCAGGGGGTTTAGGGGATCGGGGTCCCCCAGCTGTGAAGGGCCCCCCAGTGGCAATTCCAACGCCCACAGTTTATCTATTCACGGCTTTGGGTAGAGCCACTCTCTTCTGTGAGACTGAAGGCTGAATCCACTCATCTCTGAAGCATGCCCACAGCCATGTCCTCCGTCCCTTCCTCACTTTTCCTTCAACATTTTCAACATCTCCCTTCCTTTCTCTGTTCTCTGTCTCCCTCCCTTTCGGTCCTGCATGCTCCCTCCTGCAGTTTTCCCTATGTACAAATCAAGGCCTCCTAGTCCGACATTAAGTGCCTAGTAAAGGCCAGACGATGAGGCAGGGCTGGAAGGTCCAAGACGGTCCGGTCCTTCAACCCCACATGTCTTTTTATTTCTCCGCTTCCTTCCTTTTCCTGTGGCTCAGGTCATGTCTTGCTGATTGCATCCTCACTGCTGGTCCTGAAGTTGAGCAGTCTCTGGGTGTCTTGTCTCTCCAGGAAACACCCTCCCTTCCCTCCTCCCCGCCTTCAGTGGCAGCTAGCACTTCCCAAAGGAGGGCACAGGCCCCCCTCCCCTCCCCCAGCCCTGGACAGCTCCTTTCCGTTCCAGCACATGACATCACCTGGGCTAACTTGCCCTCCACGCACTGATCACCAGGGCTGACAGCCTGGAGGAGAGCCCGGGGAATGCGTGCCCCTCCTCTGACCTCCTCCATCTGGCCTCGCACTCGGACAGAAACTGGGAAGATGGTCAGTGAAGAAACGGTTTCTGGCACCTTCACTAGAAGGTGGGTAAGCTGTGCCAGGATTGCTTGTCCCTGGGCCAGAGGATGGGTGGCACAGTGCCCAGGAGTTTTCGAGGGCCCTTGTTATGATACGAGACAATGAAACCACTCTGAGCCCTGGATTCTTTGCAATTTACCTTCTCCCTTCCCAGCCTGGACCTCTGCGAGAACATTTCAGCCGGTCCTCAGTGCCTGTGCGTGTGCACACACGCTCGCACACCGACACACATGCATTGTGCTCACACACACACAAACACATATGCACACATGTGTACACACATGCATACCCACAGACACACAGGTACACACATGCATACACACAAACACAGGCACATACATGCATACACACAAACACAGGCACACACATGCATACACACAGGCATACACAAGCACATGCAGAAGCATACAAACACACATACACACACGTGTGTACACACACTCACATGCGTATGTGTGCACCTGTGTGTCAGGCCCAGGATCCAAACACTTTGTTTCCCTGCTGATATTTCTGCAAAAGCTCTAGATGCTGCCAGCTCCCATCTGAGAACTTTCCTCTGTACCTGAAGCTGAAGCCTCCTTAATTTGATACTCTCCTCTGTGCTCTGAGCAATACACGCTGGATAAAAACTCTGACCCCAACGCAAAGTTCTTACAAGAATCAATTGAGATAATATACAGGAGTGTGTTTTCTGGTGTGTAAAGGGCCAAGCAAATTAAATGCAGCCAAGTGTCCTGGTCCAGCGCCGGTTCATTTGCTCTTCGTGCGAGTTGCAAGACGAGGATCCAGGGAGCTGCCATTTGCATTCTTGTTCTGTTTTAGAGATTTTTATAAAATATTGACATTTTTTCCCTTCTTTTAGATGCCAGGAGGTTGGTTTGTTTGCATCTCGTGTTGCTATTGTGTTTGGGCTGTGAACTGGAAGAGACAGGCAGCCATGGTGAACAGAGCGGCAGGGACAGGTGGCGTTTCCCTCCCGGCCACGCCACGTGGCTGATTTCCAGCAAGAGGGGATAGGCAGTCAGATTCAGACGCTGAAGACCTGGACTTAGTCTGTCTGGGTCCAAGTGTTTCTGCTTAGGGGGTGGGGGTTTGGTGTGACGCATCCCCGCTCCCTTCCTGCCCCATGCCTGGTCCCCTCGGACCAAGAACAGCTTTGGCAGCCGAAGGCTCAGTGCAGATGCTGTGGACAGAGAGATGGGCTGGGCACCAGGCAGAGCCACACCCCACCCCCAGCTGCACGGGGCCGCTGGGGCAGCTCTGTCATGGTGGAGACTCTCGAGCAGTGGCTCTTTCAGAAGCACACAGGTGGTGGCCCTACAGGTTCTCCAGTGTAATAGGAAAGATTTTTGGGGGGCTCTAAGATGGGGTGGTGGTGTCCTCACTCAAGGCCCAATCTCTATGGCCATTTGGGGATTATGGTTGACAGGCCCCAGTTGCTTATACTCATAGGTAGTGACGCCGCAGACGTTCAATTGCAGATTATTGTCATTAACAGTGACGGTCCGCAAAGGGGGACATGCTGAAGATGTGGGCTCTGCTCCCGCCCTGCCAGCTCATAAGGCTCTGGCCCGTTACACCTTTGGTTTCTTCTGATAATAAGGGAACCCAAACCTCAGACTCAGAATTGATGGATCCAATCTTCAAGCATTTATTAAGCACCACTGGTGTTCCCAGCACTGTCCATACTGGGAGAAAGCACAAGAGCTTGTCCCTTCTCTGGGTGCCGCTGATAGGTAGATGTTTGAGGCCAATTAGAAGAAAGTGCACCCTTGGACCAGAAAAATGGCAAAATGGTGCCCTCTGTTGCAAAAAGACTCTTTATTTAGACTGACTCATTAGAAAAAGAGCTCCTGGTTTAGAATTGCAGACCCCATGCTGCATTTTGTTAGGCTCAGGTTGTACAACATAGGTGGGAATTCTGTTCCTTGCATAGGGAGCTCACAATCTAATTGGAGAAGCAAGGCAGATACAAGGGAAGTGCACCTGGCTACACACTGCTTACGATGGGGGGTGGGGTCACACTGTCAGCCTTCCTGAGGAGGGATGGACAGCTCAAAAATGGGGACAGATAAGGGCTAAGGATGTGTCTTTGCATCAGAGTGAAAACAGCAATCCTCGTAACAATTTCAGAAATACCAAATTGGTTCAAATCTACAGCTCAGAGAGCCCAGGATTCTGTCTTCTGTAGATACCTGTTTAGAAAATGGGTGAAATACCAAGGAAGTCCAAACCCGTGAAACTGACATCAGCAGATTAAGGTTGCAAGTTGAGCTTCTCCTGGGAATGGTGTCATGATGCTACAGCAATGATGCTGATGTGGCAACTGGAATAACTAACATTATGTCTGGTATGTGTGCTGGACTCACTACCTTCCAGGCGCGGTGTTGTGTGCTTTATATACAATATCTCATTTAATGCTCAGGATGTTCTTACAAGGTATATATTAGTTTTTTAATTTTATAAGTAAGCAGACAGGTTCAGAGTAAATAATGATAAGAGAAGAACCCTTATATATTAATAATTCTTCCTGTGTGCCAGGTACCATTACAAACACTTAATGTATATTACTTATGCAATCCTCATAGTAACTGTATAAAGTAAGTGTGCTATTTTTTTTCCTATTTTATAGATTAGGAAAATGATGCCCAGAGATGTTAAATTACTTGCCTAAGGAAAAAACAAAAAAACTCAAAGTCCCATGGCTGTCATCTGAGAACCAGAATTCCAACCTAGACTGGTAAGTCTCCAAAGCCCAAGATTCATGCCCTAATATAGGGCAGCCTAGCGCAGAATTTTCCATGGAAGGAACCCTAACAGCAGAAGCATGAACACATACCCCCAGGGGTCAGGGAGTGTTGCCTAAGGCATCTAGCTGACAGTGTGAGATTTCTTTGAAGCTGCGTGTTTTATCTTAGAATTTTTTTGTGAATTTTGCATTCTACTCCATAATGCATATTTTTAACATAAAACATAATGATTTGATTTTGGCCTTTGTTCTCAAAACTTTGAGGAAAAAAGATGTCCCCAGAAGTCATAGTATGCTTGCCCTGTGGCTTTGCCTACCCCCCAGCCCACAGCTAGGTGCTCCTGGGTTTATAGGCACCCCACGGGGAGAATGGTGAAGTTGAAAGAACGTGGGTTTCAGAACTAGCCAGATTTTCAGAACTCAGATCCTGAATCCCTTTGCTACCAAGTGCTGTGACCTCGTCTCTGAGCCACAGGCTCTCCTCATTTGTCATCAGAGAGGATAACATATGCCCAGAAGAATGGGGTGAGGCACCTGACACTTAGTGGGACTTGGGTAAGTGGTGCCATTCCAATTGGTTCCTTGCGACTTGCCGTGACTTTATCATCCAGTAACTGCTACGGGTCCATTACTGTGCTGAGCTGATTGTCTATATGATCCTCCACCCTGTGTGTGGTTTGGGGTGGAGGTGAAGCTGTTACTCGTTCTGCTGGGGGAAGAGCTCGGTATGTATTTGATGCTCTGGATCAGCCTAGAGCATCCGTGGGGCTCAGGTGGGAGTTGGGGCTTTCTCTCTCTCTTTCCCACATTTAGATCATCCCTTGGCTGAGAAAAGAACCTATTTCCTGTTGACTGGCAGCTTTGCTCAGAAGAAAGACCAGCTTGAAATGTATGAGTAATATACATGTTATATTCATACTACGTTGCCATATATTTGTATCACATACATATTATATTCAAATCTCTGCTTTCAACACTTTCCATGATCCTCTAAATCTAGCTTAAACATAGAGGAGAATCAACTGATCTAGTAGGGTCCCATATGGGTCAAAAGGAAATCCTGTTGTCCTTTTCACAATTTTACATTTGCAGGAAAGCCAGGTAACCTTGCTGAGCCTTTATTTTGTAAAATAAAGCTAACGTGGCCAAATATGATACCTGGGGACATTTTATCACACTCATCACAATGGCTTTCATTAAAAAAATAAAAACAGGAAATAACAAGTGTTGGTGAGGACGTGGAGAAATCGGAACCCTTGTGTATAGCTGGAGAGAATGTAAAAAGTGCAGCCCTCGAAGACTGGGAAGGGTAAGGACTTAGGGTACGTCTTGCCAGACGTCCTTCCTTTGCATCGGAGTGGAAACAACATTCGTAACAATTTCAGAAATACCCAGTTGGTTCAACTCTATGGTTCAGAGAGCCCAGGATTCTGTCTTTTGTAGATACCTGTTTAGAAAATGGGTGAAGTACCAGGGACATGGAAATCCATGAAACTGACATCAGTAGATTAAGGTTGTAAATTGAACTTCCCCTAAGAATGGTGTCATGATACTATAGCAACAGTGCTGTTGTAATAACTGGAATAACCAACTTTATTTGTGGCATTTGTGGAAGGCTTGGTGGAAAACAGTATGGTGATTCCTCAAAAAGCTAGAATTACAGTATGGTCCAGCAAATCTACTAAGCGTATGCCAAAATTAATTGAAAACAGAGATTCAAACAGATACTTGGACACCAGTGTTCACAGCAGCGTTATTCACAACAGCCAAAAGTGGAGACAACCCATATGTCCATTAATGGGTGAATGGATAAGCAAAATGTGATTTATACATACAACGGAATAGTATTCAGCCTTAAAAAGAAATAAAATTCCGATACATGCTGCAACATGGATGAACCCATGGATGAACGAAAAATTATGCTAAGTGAAATAGTCCAGACATAAAAGGACAAATACATAATTTTGCTTATATGAAGTACCCAGAATAGCCAAATTCATTGATACAGAAAGAGAATAGTAGTGCCCAGGGCCTGGGAAAAAGGAGGAACAGGGAATTATAGTTTTATGGGGACAGAGTTTCAGTTTGGGATGATGAAAAGTTCTGGAGATGGATGGGGTGATGGTTGGACAACAATGGGAATGTATTATACTTAAGGCCACTGAATTACATACACTTAAAGTTAAAATGGTACACTGTATGTTATGTGTATTTTACTAGAACAAAAAAATTTTTTTAAATGCCTTAAAAATAAAACATTATTTCACTTTTATCTCCTTTCTGGTCTTCAGTAGGAGCCTTGGAAGTTAAATCCCCCCTTGCCTTTGAAGGAAAAGGAAAAGTAGCTTTAGGCTTGGGAGGGCCCTGGGCTTCACAGGCCATCGGAGTGTGGGAAAGCCCAAGCCGGGGTCCGCTGGGGAGTGACAGCAGCCTGGACAGTGACCTTGGACAAGTGGCCTTTGCCTGCCCAGTCTCTCCGCTGGTGCCCAGGAATGTGGGGGGTTGTTTCTAGCTGCTCATCCCTGGTGAGTGGTCAGGAGGGTCGGCTGAGTCTGCAGGAGCGTGGCCAAGGCCAGCAGGGGACAAACGGCTCTGATGGAAGGGTAGAAGAAGCTTCATTCCGGCACTGTTGGGGTCTTCATGAGACATCCACGGCATTGGCAGCGGCAGTGAGACTGTGCGGAACCTGAAGACTGGGTGGGGTGGGGTGTGTAACCCTCCGCCAGCAGATGTCATGACTGAGAATCATCCCTGAGAAACCCACTCTGTTGTGTAATAGGTAGACTTTGGGGCACTCTTTCCTCCATCTTTCGATGCCTTTGCTCGATCGCCATCGCCATGGAGATGCCCCAGCAAAGGTCTACGGATCGCGAACAAGAAGGGGAAAGGAAGGTTTTTGGAGGAGATGATGGAGATGGGATTGGTGAGTCCAAACCAATGTCTTGTTGGGGAGACCAGGCCTGGCCTTCCTTCTCCCCTTTCCCAGGTGCAGGGAGGAAGGGTGGACAGAGGACTGTGGCCAGAACCTGGAGTCCAAGGGCTGCATGGCCATTCCCAGGCGGCAGAGGCAGCCTCGAGGACAGACCTGCCCCAAGTCCCCAGCAGGACCCAGAGGGAGCAGAGACCACCATGATGGCCCCATAAGCCACCCAGCAGCCTGCTATCTACCCATAGAAACCGTCTGTCCTTCCCTTGGGGTCTGGTGTGGACGGTCCTTCTGTGACAGCCAGAGCCTCCTTTGCTGGCTCCCCGGGGAGTGACGCTGGTCTGAGCTTAGCCCGAGATTTTGCTGAGTCCCTGCATGAATGACCCCTGTGGACATCTCCCGCACCTCACAACGCTGCCGGTGCACTCACAGCCCATGTTAAAGGTCAGTGGGACCGAGGACTTCAAGGCAGGTGAGGCAGCACCTGGATTAAACTTGCTGGAGACCCTCTGAGGGAAACAGTGGCTAAGGATGCCCTTAGGATGATAATAATGCTAACAAAAATGACCTCACAGTTGTTGAGAGAATGAAATGGAAGAGAAAAGAGATCTTGGCACATAATAGTCATTCCAAAGATGACAATTCACTGTCCCTCCTCTGCCTCTGGAAAGGCACAGCCACAGCGAAACGCTCTCCCCTGCATCGCTCCTCTCTCCCTTGACGCTTTCCTTGTCACCTCCTGCCCCTTTCTCCCTCTTTCCTCTCCCCCTGCTCCCCTCAAGGTCACAGGGACGCTTTGTTCCCCCAGCAATTCCCACTCGCTGTGGGTGCAGCCGCCCACTCCTGCCCAGACACTCACATTCGAGCAGCTCCTCTCCCATGTGTGGAGGAGAGAGAGTGGAGTTCATTACCCCCATTCATCTTCTCGACCTTTCTCTGTTATTAGAAAGATTTTTCTGTGTGGCACAAGGAAATTCACGAGAAGAAAACACCCTGTCCTTAGAAACACGTTCTCCCTGCTCCATCGGCCTCACGCCCTTCCATCTGGACGGATTGCCTGCTACAGCCTGTGAGCTTCTGAACGTCAAATTTCAAAACAGAAACATACAAGAGTGAATATGAAGTGGGCAGCCCCATCCTGCCCTCCATGCGGGGGACATGAGCTCTGGAAGTGCAGGAGGAAGGGGCGGGCCGTCTCGTCTCTCCCACCTACATCATCTCCTGGGCTCCCGCACAGCTTCTCCTGCCGCCCTGACAACGGGTGGGGATGTAGCGTTTTCCACAGCCTGAGAGCACTGCCATCCGTAAAGCCTGCCCTGATCACGCTATTTTAACTTGCGACAGTCCCTGTCTACCTGGTCCCTGAGCTGCTGCTCTGTTGCACTTGTCACCTCTGGCCTCCTATACATCTTGTCCTTGTTTACTTGTTCATCATCTGTCCCCACCCACTAGAACATAAGCTCCATAGGGCCAGATATTTTTGTCTGTTTTGTTCAATCCTGTGTTTCTAGCCTCTAGAATATGAATGCACGTAGCACATCACAGGTGTTCATGACACATGTGTTGGGTAGACAGGACTATACACCTGGGACTTGTTGGGATGGAGAGACAGTTTGCAGACTCTCCTCCCTGCTCGGCAACGGGACAGCCCCAGGAGGACCCAGGGTACAATTGTGAGATCGCCACTTTGTGTAAATAGACACCGCACGCTTCATCTTGGTTTCACTGCCTCCCACCTTAACATCTCGGGCCACCTCTTCCCAGTCTAACATCTTTATTAATCCTGACCCAGCAGGAGTTGTCACTAGAGATTCTTCCTCACAAATTATACCTGCTCAGAGCCACCAACTCCGTTCAACTAATGGAGAACGTTGCAACGAGAGGAGAGAGGAGACTCCGCTCCTTCTGGCCTTTCTGTAAGTGGTCTTCTGATGGTAAGTTATCTTTAGGCTTTTTTCCCCTCTGACATAGAGGGATTCTGGCCAAGTAAGGGGTTTGTAATCAATTTAAAGGCAAAGAACATCTCCCCTTCTTCTTTGTACCACGATGTCTCACGATGCTGGGTACTCAATGGGCGCTTCACAAATGCAGAGGCGTTGACATAAAGAAGAGAGCAGTGGTCACGTCCTGGGAGAAAGAGATGTTTGAGACAGCTCTATCCTCTCAAATGACACGATCTGGGCAGCATCTGCTTTCTCTCCTGAGCCCCGGAAAAATGGATCTGCTCCTCTGCCCTTCCAGGGCACCTTCGCCAAGCTTGGCGTTATGGGGACCCACCTGTCAGCGTTCAAGACTGAGATTTGGACAGAGACTCCCTGGCTCTGGGCTTTTCTTTTTTTTTTTTCTTTCTTTCTTCGGATCCCCTTATATATGTAGATTTCTGTTTAGTCATGTTTACGCTCCTGGAAAGCTGCGTGTCACAGTCTGATAGCTCCCAAGTGTGCCCGCTGTGGAACATAGTGCCTGCTCCGCTTTCCCTCCCCTAAGTCTTTCTCCAAACGCACCTATCCACCCCTGCCCAGCCTCTCCTGCTCGTTAGGCCCCTACTCTTTCCTTGGCTATTTTAGTCTTGGCTGTTCACTGCAGACCACTCCCTAAATTCCTCTCATCAGTTTAACACGCGTGTACTGAATACCTCCAATGCACCGAACACCGGGCTTGCAAAGAAAGATCAGCCTCTGGCCCTGAGGCGCACAGTCTGGTGGGGGAGTGGACCTGGGTCAGACATTTGTAACCCCATGTGCTGGGGGCTCTGGGCCAGGCAGGAGGGAGCCCTTTGGGAGCATGGCGGGACCTGGAGGGACAGCAGCTCACTCTGCCCGGGGTCCGAAAGGTGTCACAGAGAAGTTCATTGTTGAACAGAGTCTCCAATAATCTAGGCTTCCTTTCTGTATTTGACTTCCGAGCACATTTTGGCCCTGATAATCTCTAAACATGTTTCTCAACTCCTAGATCCTCCACGAACCCCCTTACAAGACAATCTTGGCTCTTTCTGTCAATTTCAGAGACTTAACACACCTCACCTCCCTCATTGACTTCATTTCTCTCTGTGATACTTCACTTGTCCCTGATTCACTCAGCCCGGCACTCAAGGGCCTATTTATTTTCTCCTGGGTGATCCACTCGCTAGCAGGATACGCAGCCATCTTTTCCACACTTCATTTTCTTTGATTATCCCCTCTCGGAGGAGGCGAGCTACACAGCAGACACAGAGTGCATTTTGGCAATTGCAGATGGACAAAATAAAATTCCAATACGTTCCATCACTCTCCTAGACCTCTTGCTCACTAAGGAGTTCAGGACACTGGCCCTGGTCCCTCCCTGGACTCCTGGCTGGACATCCTGCTCCGTGATGGGATAGAAGAGTAGAGATGATTCCTTCCTGTTGCATGTCCCCAAAAAGCGGCGCCCTGGAGTTCGGCAGGAATGGAATAACATCTGCTGTCAAGTCCTGAAAGACAAGTTTTTAGTGGTGGAAGAGGTAGCAACCAGTATGAGAGATGAAGTTTCTGCTTTCATGAGTCTTCTGTGGGAGGTGTTCTTGAAGAAGAATGGCCTCTCCAGGGTGTTCATCCGCCCCTTCACGAACCTTACCTGCAAGAATAAACGTCAACCTGCCACCGTCTTCTGCCCCAGCCAATGAGGTAGTCGTGGTGCCAGAAAGAGAGAACTGACACAGCTGATACAGTGAGTGTGGGCAGCATAAGACAAGGTCACTTTGAGAATTGCACTAGCACCCATCAGAATGGAGCCCAGTTGGAATTTAAATAATTAAGTGTGTGAGGCTCTAGCTCACAAGAAGCTCCTTGAAGCTTGCTGAGAAATCTGTAAGTTCCAACAGCACCTTGTGGTGGACAGGTGGAGGGACCAAAGGCATTTTCTATACTCTTTTTAGAACATCTGGATGTCCAGGGAGCCAGGCAACTATTTTGATCCTTGACAGAAAGGGTGCTGGCTGCTGTCTCCTTGTTCCTTTTTCAGAATGCTCCGGTCAGCTGTGGCAGGCAGGTGACCTGTGGATCACAGCTGCGCACAGATCAGAATCTCAGTGTATGCATGGAGGTGGCCCGGTTTATCCCTCTGCGGGGTGCATGGGAGAGAGCTTGGGAGAAAGAGAGAGGTCAGAGAGCTTGGGAGTAAGGTGTGGGTATGTTGTTAGAACAAGAAAGAAAGAGCTATAATTCTGGGGTGGAGGCACTGCCCCTGAGACGTGAGGTGGGCTCCTCTGAAGTCCCAGGGCAATGGGGACATCTGATCCTTGCTGAGAGCAGCCTGGAGCTGTGCCCTGCTGCGGAATCACTAGAGACAAAGAGAGAGTTAAGAGCAGAACTTCTAACAGTGAGAGAAATTCTATGTCTGGTGGGAAGAGCAGAGGTCTGGGAGTCTGGAGAGGTGCACCCCAGTGCAGGTCTGACCTCCAGGGGCTCCGTGGTGTTCAGGAAGCCCTTCAGTGCTTCTGGGCCCCAGTTTCTCCTTTTTTTTTTTTTTAAAGCAAGGTCTTGCTCAGTTGCCCAGGCTGGAGTGCAGTGGTGTCATCATAGCTCACTGCAGCCTCCAACTCCTGGGCTCAAGCGATTCTCCAGCCTCAATCTCCCACGTAGCTGGGACTACAGGTGTGCACCATCACGCCTGGCTAAATTTTTACAAATTTTTTTGTAGAGATGGGGTCTTGTTTTGTTGCCCTGGCTGATCCTGAACACCTGGCCTCCAGTGATCCTCCCGCCTTGGCCTCCCAAAGTGCTAGGATTATAGGCATGAGCCACCATGCCTGGCCCCTGGCTTCCTCTTCTAGTGGGATAGAGAGGACTGTTCTATCCACATCACAAGGTAGTCACATAGATAAAATGGGCTGCTGCAGGCTTACCCACTCCTTCCTGGGGAGATCTGATAACTGATTTTCAACAACTAGGCAGAAGGGCCTGGAACGGCACTGTCCAGTAGAAATACGATGTCAGCTATGGATGCAAGCCACACATGTACCTTTAAATTTTTTTAAAAAAAATTTTTATTTATTTACTTTTTAATTGAAAAAAAATCATATACATATATGATGTAAAACATGATGTTTTGAAATACGTATATATTGTGAGATGGCTAAATCAAGCTAATAAGTGTATCATGTTTTTGTGATGAGAGCACACAAAATCTATTCCTTTTAAATTTTCAAAAAGCTACTTTTTAAAATGTAAAAAAGAGATCATTGCAATTCATTATAATCATGCATTTTATTTAATTTGGTATATTCGAAATATCCATCTAATACGTAATCAATATAAAAAATTATTGATGAAATATTTTACATCTTTTTCTTTTCACGTGAAGATTTGGGAATCCGGTGTGTCTTTCACACTTATAGCACATCTCATTTCGGACTTGCCACATGTCAGGTGGTCTAGAGCCTCCTGTGGCTGCTGGTGGCCGGACTTGACAGCGCCCACCGGCTCAGGGGACTGGTTTGCAGCTGTTCAGGCAGCTACGCAGTTGGCCAGCTCCCCTGACTGATGTAGAAGAGGGCTTCCTGGAAGGGGTAGAGCACTGAATGAGCTTTTAAGTCAGTAAGCAAGGAGAGGACCCAGGAGGCCAACCCTAGGGGGAAGAATGGCAAGAAGAGCCTGACTGCCCTCCTCAGGACACTTCCTACTCATGGAGGAAGCCCTCCTGGCTTTTACAGTCTTGGGTCTAATTCCACTCCCCATGGGGGTTGGGGGCGGGGTTCCAATTTGCACTTGTTTGCATTATGCGTTTGTTTGTTTTCTTTTTCTCTTCCTAGCCAAATGCGTCCAGACCTGTCAAGGACGCATCCATTCAGCCCCTCCCAGTTGGTTTGCTGCTCCCCCAGTTTGTGCCTCAGTCTCTCTCTCTCTGCAGAATGGACTTAATAATATCCATTCTTGACCCACCCAAGCTCCACGGAAGAGTGCAGACTCCAATGAGCACTAACATGTGCAAAAGAGCATGAAGCGATGCTCAGCAAAGAGCTTCACTACGCAGTGTTTAATTATTCATTTGGTTTTTCGAATCTACATACTACCTTAAATGGGTCTCTGGCGTGAGGACTTCTGGGGCCCCTACTGAACTGACCTTACAAATAATTTTCGATGCCCTCATTCTACACGCATCTGCTCTGTGGAGCCAGATGTCTCGGGTGTAAACAGGTCAGCTCTGTGTCTGATTGAGGAGCGGTGCTGATTCTACCACTGGCGTCTCACGGCCCTGTTGGGCACGCATTTCACTGTAACATCCAAGCTCTACCTTCCCGTGTAACAGGAACAAACCTGTGACCTTTAAGATTTCAGCCTCCTGGAAGAATAGTGCCTGTTTACCCTTAAAAGCCGTGGCGTGCCAAGTGTCCGCACGGAAACCTATAGCCATTGCCTTTTTAAAAATAGCATTTCATAGAGTTGACAATTGCATTTCTCACCTCACAGTTTAATTAGATTTTTGCTTAGTAACTTGTACAGATCTTTTCAATGGAGAACAACGCCAGCTTCCCTTTCTGGGAAAGGGCCAACGAGACCTCAGAGGGTGAAAACAGAGATATACAAGGGATAGGACTCCCATTGCAGAAAAAAAGAAAGCATTTGGGTCCTCATGGTGGGAAATGGTCCCCCGTATTTTTTTATCTCCAGAAAACTGGTGTGAATCCGCTTTCACGTGCCCTCCCCTACCCCACCCAATATCTTATTGTCCTTGTTAGCATCTTTGCTTGTTTCCTCCCTTAGAAGAGAGGTCCCTCTGGGGATAAGTGAGGGGAAGGCCTCCTGGGTGTGGTTTTAGAAACAGGACCCCTGGCCCCTGATGGGAAGTCACTGGCTTCAGGAGAGGCCAACTCTCTGATCTAGAAGGTTCCTAGAGACTAAGCTACCTCAGTAAGGAGTGGTGATCCCTCGTGAGTACCAGGCACTGCAGTTATAATTTGCGACACATTACTGAGAAATCACTGTCTCCCTGGGAGATCTGCGTGCATACATACACGGGAGTTCAGGCTGCACTTACTCTCTGATGTATAATTAATTAACAGAGCACATTTGTGTCCGCTCTATTCATCACTAGGGTCCTACAGGGTAAATGTTCTCAGCCCCATTTACAGATAAGGTCACAGAAGTTACAGAAAATTAGCAACATGGTCCCAGACTCATGGTTACCTGGGCGTTCCACTAGAATAAAAGACACCTCTAGAAAACTTGAAGGTGGCGTTTTGGGGATTAACACAAGAGTTAACTTTACAAGGCGGAAAGTCAGCAGAGGGAAGAACAATGCACAGAACTGGAATCTGGATCCTTCCGTTCAGAACCCAGGGTGTTTTCCATTCTTACACACACATGCATGTGTATGTTCTCCAACACAAGCACACATACACGCACATGCACAAGGAGAGTCTATCCATGAGTACAAATGTATGTCTGATATCTTGGTGCTATTGTCGTTCAGGATGTCTTTACACAGATCTGCGAGAAGGAGGTCCTCGTTCCACAAGACAGTTCAAGGTGGTTCTAACACATCTTAGGTTGTGCTCTGGGTGTCTTCCCTCGGGTATATCCATACACTGTCCTGAGGTCTCTGGGTGGGCTTCCATGAAGCCCCTTTTACTCTATCAAGATTCCAGCTGCAGATGGAGGTGATCTGAGCTCCCCAAACAGTAAGAGCATGAACAGTGTGAATGTGTCCTCTGCCAGGTATATGCCACTAAGTTGAAGGACGTGTCTCGGACACCTGAAGGCAGCAACTTTGAAACTAATGAAGGAAGAGTTCATGTTATAAGTTAGGAAATGGCGTAAGGAGATAATCACCCTACAGAAGACCATCTGCAGAGGCGTGTGAGAGGTTTAGGCAGAGATAAGATGAATGAAGGGAAAGCAAATCCTGGGAGAGGTCCGAAGGTGCACCCCCAGCGCTCTGACCATGACCATGGGGCCAGCGCCACACCCATCCGGACACCGACTGGGATGGGGGCTGTGAACCTTCAGAATCTTATGCCCTTAGGCTTTCTTGTAGGTTACAGCATTAAAATTTGCTTCCGGTGTTTCTTTGGGTCATCTGTTGTACATGAAAGAGAGTTTGGGGATCCCAGGGAACCCATTTTCTGGGCTGATGCTACAGGGCTGAAGAATGGCCTCGGTGCTCCCGTCCACTGGGAGCACCCGGTGGGTACAGCAGGAGTCCCGGGAGCAGCTTGTGGCCTTGGCACCAGGGGGCTTCATGCATCCTCACAAGGCCCTGGAAGGCATCCCTGAAGCACAGAACGAGCTTCGTTAGTTTCTGACACTGCTGGTGACGGGAGCGTGAGAGGCGAGGGATTTTCTCTAGACACGTAATTCAGTCAATGGGAAGGGTGCACAGGCAGCTGGCACCCCGGGCCCATCTACGCCCCTGCAGAGGAAAGAGAAGGAACCACGGTTGCCCCTGGGCGAGGATCCCAGCTCTTTGCATTGCCAGCTCGCCGGAAATGTCCTGTTGCTGCACAGCGCGACCCCAGATCCCGAAGCACAGGACCCCAGAGGGGAGCCGGGGCACGTGAGAGTCTCCTGAGAGATCCAGGAGACAAGGACGTCGCTCCGTACACCCCGCCGTCCCCCGACACCTCATTTACCTGGCACTAAATTCACTGTCTTCAGAACAGAATCCTCTTGTCTTTTCAATATCTTTTGAACCAAGGCGGGAACGGCAGCAGGATTTAAACCGGAGTGCCTAATCCGTTTTCCCACAGGTGGTCTTAGCGAGGGAAGGGGCACGCGAGGACTTGTTAACATGGAGAACCATTACCGCCGCACGCGATTGTGAGCTGTTGAAAGAGCCACTGACAGGTTCTACGCAAGTCAGAGAAACATCCTAGTTTGACGCAACTGTGCCAATTTGTCCTGTATTTCCTCTACTTCTTCCTCCCTCATTACTGATTCTAGCAAGGG
The DNA here is from genome assembly GCA_963575035.1 of Avahi laniger. Lineage (NCBI taxonomy): Eukaryota > Metazoa > Chordata > Mammalia > Primates > Indriidae > Avahi > Avahi laniger. The sequence goes on from CAUYSK010009868.1 coordinate 73,177, forward strand.
GAGGGAAGGGAAGGGGAGGGGAGGGAGAGATGGGGAGGCAGAGAGGGAGACTGCACTACGTCTGCCTGCCCCAGTGCTGGCCCCCTGTGTCCAGGGCCATACTTTCCATCTTCCCATTTCCCCCTTGGAGTGTCACAAATGGTCCTCTCTGGACTTCGACCTCCAG
>CAUYSK010009869.1:0-43884 GCA_963575035.1 Avahi laniger
GCCTCCCTTCTTGGGGACATCCTTTGTAATCTATTAACAGGCCTAAGGGTATGCAAGACAAACCTGCAGGTCCTCAATTTACACAACAAATCTATGTCAGGTGGCTTATCTCTGATAAACAGCTCCTATGTTAAAACATTCCAAGTCTTTAGGCAAAGCATCATGTCTTTAACCAATTACAAGCCAAAGAATCTTTAAACCCTCCTATCACCTGTAAGCCCCCACTTCGAGATGGCCCATCTTTTAGGGCCAAACCAATGCATGCCTCCCACGTACTGATTTATGACTTTACCTGTAACCTGTCTCCCTAAAATGTATAAAACCAAACTGTATCCCCGCCACACTGAGTCCACTTGCTCAAGGCCTCTTGGGCGTGGCTCTGGGTCATGATCCTCAAATTTGGCTCAACGTAAATCTCTTTAAAATTATTTTACAGAGTTTGGTCTTTTTTTCCATTAACAGAAGTGATTTGTGCAAGGTCACAGAGCTAGTTGGGACAGAACTAGACAAAACTCAAAATTCCTGATTCTCAAACCAATGAAATACAACTCTAAGTCATTATCACTTCAATAAATATTTATCGACATCCAAATGGGTCAATCACAGTAAGTCGCAAACAGCAAAGTGTTACTTGAAGGGCTGACTATGACACATTAACATGGTCATTTTCCTGATGGAGGACCAGCAACTGACTAGCTTTTCTGGAGTAGCTCAAGTTCTTCTTGAAATCCCCTCTAACAGAGGTAACAGTGAAGGAGCTCAGGAAATTTCAACCTAAAACATGACTTGTTGGTATAAAGAACACTTTGAATTAAAGGCCTTTGGAGATCAGCAGGCCCTTGGAATGGCTTTCCCTCTATCTATAATACATAACCAGATGGACCCATCAATACAACAACCGACTTCCCTTTGCTTCCCTACTCTCTCATTATATTGCAGGAAAGATGATCAAGAATGCAACCAGACCTGGCCCGAATTTTTTTAAATATAACACCTGTCTCTCAAGGTTAATCTAATTTGCAGTGAGAATCATTTACAAGTCAATCTGTTTCCCCCATCCATTCATCCTTCCTAGCAACCATGTATTGCCCCTAAACAGTATTATCTATACTGCTTATCTCCCCTACCCCTCTAAAAGGCAGCTATTAAAATATCTGGATCCCACTGGGATATTGAATAATCACTCTGTGATTCCCCCCTTGTGCAAGGTAAATAAACCTTTTCCTCTTATTAATCTGCCTTAATTGTGAATTGATCTTTCAGCAAACTTTCTGTGGAAAGGAGAAGTTTCCCCTCACCCCCACAACAGCAAAAAGCTTCTTATCAACTTCTCCTTTATGTCATTTAAAAACTCTTTTCTATGCAAGTGCTGACTAACAGGAATGTAAGGTAAGCTAGTTATGGCATTTAAAATTTTCTAATATCTACAATAAAAACATAAAAAGAAACATGAAATTAATTGGAATAATATATTTGACTTAAACCCAGTATATCTAACACATTATCATTTCAATATGTGATTGATCTAAAAATTTATTAATGGTATATTATACATTATCTTATTTGTGCTAAGTCATGAAAATCCAGCATGCATTTTACACTTGCAGCACATTTCTATCTGAACTGGCCACATGTCAGATGTGCAATAGCCACTTGTGGTTAGTTGCTATTGTAATGGACAAAATAGTTCCGTGTCATATACTAGAAACATTAGTCCCTGCTGTATTTCTGAAAAAGTAATTAAAATGCAACCATAACATATTACATTTAATAATCCAATAAGTTACAAAAAGTGGAAGATTCCTTTTCAGATGGATTCTTATGAACTTCAATTAAATGTTCTTCTTTCCTTAGTTATTCTATGTTATGCCTAAGCGAACTAGGTCACTGAAAAGGTTAAATGAAAAGAAGCAAAAAGAACATTAAAATAAAATGTTATATTAAACCCAATAGGGTTTTAATGATTTCTGGCCTTCACTTATTCCAAGTCTTTATAATTGGGATTAATCATTATTTTCACAGTGGCAAGTCAGAACAGATAACAAAGGAAATGGAGCCACTTTTCTAGTAAGACATTAGAGAATAAACTGTCCATTCAAATTAGGATTTTTTTTCTATATCACTCTCAAGACTAGTTCTTCATAAAAGGAAGGTCATATTACATGGAATCAATTGCTAAGCAGGCTAGAAGTTCAAAATCTATTACCTATTCATCACCTAGTTAATAGATGTTCATCCTCTATAACCTTGAAGAAATTCTATAACAAAATTCAAATGTAACATACAATTCATATTTCTGAGCCCAATGCTGCAAAATATGACTGGAAAATATCACAGAATTTTTCAAATCAGAACTTTCTAGAAAATCCAAAATCTATGGTCACAGGAAATATAAATCAATGAAATACAACAAATTTTGGATCACAAGAAGTGGTCTAACATTATAGTGGCTACCAGGAGAAGGTACTTTCTGCCAATTCACTAAACATCAACCTCCAAGGGGTCAGTTTTTCAATCACTCTAAAGAATAAATGCTGTGGAGAAAATGAGTTACAAGTGTTGGGCATTTCTCAATCATTTTTTTGTTTGCTTCATGCATAGTCATTTGAACAAATACATTAATTTTCTTTCTTGAACATTTGTAAAATAATTTATTTCATTTTCAGGTTTTGAGGAAACAATCTTATTTTACATCTAGTTTTCTTGCAACTTAAAAGTTTCTTGATCTCATTATTAAAAGGATAAAGAAGAGGTGCTATATCACCATTGTTTCTTAAAGCTGAATATGAAAAAGACACCTGCACTCTTTTGAGTATTTTAATTGTGATTCCAACGGGATGTGGGAGGGAAGGATGGAAGCATACTTACAAGGACCTCATTTTGTCTTGAAAGGCCACTGCAGCCACTTGAGGTACCTTATCATTTTTAACATTTTGTAGTACTAGAGTTAGTCACTATATCAGTTAGGAATATGTTAAAGTGCAAGTAATATAAAACATTACTTAGTGATTAAATAGAGGTATATTTTCTCACATAATAACAAGTTTGAAAATAATCATTCCTAGATGTAACGCATTTTTACTTATATCATAAAAGGCCCATCTTTAATGTGATATGTAATTTTATAATATGGATTTACTCCTTAGAGCATTACATATATATTTGGGGCTGGAAAAAAAGGAATAAAGACATAGTGGCTATATCTCTGCCACTTTTTATTAGCAAAGTGAGAGCTTGCCCAAAAGTCCTCTTATCAGAATCACTCTTACCTACACTATCACATGTACCTTAACATAAGGGATACTGCAAAATTAAGTATTGAAATTTCTACCTTCTAAGTCCAGAAAAACAAAGAGGAAGGTGGTAAGAAATTAGTATGTAGTACACCAGCTATGAGTCTAGTACAACTACTGACTGTTTATCAGTATACAAGCAGTTAAAACAAAATAAAATCTTAGAAAATATCATAAGCATGTTTGTGTCTAGTTGAGAGAAAGGCTGGGAATTGACTTCCTGGTATGGAGGGAGGAGAGATCCATAGAGAGCAAGGTAAGTAGCGGAGTGCCAAAAAGCAAACAGTTGAGGATAAAATGAAGCAGAGGCATCTCACCCCAGGTTTTGAAGTGTCTCCTGTGCTTTTAACCTTGACGGTGGTAATTCAAAGTCTACACTGCACATTTAATTACTCCTAAATTCATTTCTTTATATTATTTTAAACTTAACTTAAAATCTTTCCTTCAGGGAACTAAAATTCTAAAGCTCCTACTTCCTATATTTGTGAGAAAACTCAATATGTCTATTCACTATTATCAAAGATTCCATTTTCAATAGAGACTATCAAAAAGACAACTCAATGAGGGCTTAAATTCACATTGTCAAGAAAAATTAATGGCTTTCCTTCTTATGTACCATAGAAGGACTCATTTTTCATTGTTTTAGCATAGACTCCTGTAATTTACTCAATCCAACCCCTAAATACAAAGTAGAAAAGCTGAAACTTGTTGCCACAACTTTAAGAGGTACCCTCGGGTTCCCTCTGGTTACACTGCTATATTAAAGAACCCTTCAGAGATAATCATTGAGAGGCAAAATAAATACTCATGGTATAATTAGATGTCATTTATTCTGAATGGTCAACTATAGTGGAAACTTGTCATAGTAAGTATGAAGTTTTTATTTATATAAAGACTGAACTTCCACCCTGAGCAAGAGCAAGACCCTGCCTCTTCAAAAAAAGAAAAATTAGCCGGTGTGCTGGCACATGCCAATAGTCCCAACTACTTGGGAGGCTAAGACAGGAGGATGGCTGAAGCCCAGGACTGTGAGTTTGCAGTGAGCTATGATGATACCACTGCACTCCAACCAGGGCAACAAAGTGAGACATTGTCTCCGCCACCCCTGCCACACGCACAGACACACAAAAAAGCAAAACTGAACTAGAACAGGTGTTGAGTACAATGGTATAATGTTTCAACTCATAAAATTATGTTGCTGTTGAGGGTTCTTGTTCAATATGTCTCTGGAACTTAAATAGTTATTTTTCTAACCCACTCACCCAGTATGATATAATTTCATCAACAGGCCTACTCTCAGGGATACTCTCCCCCAAAACTGTAGTCTCTTATCACTGCCCTTCAATCCCCAGCTCCCATCTCACTTCACTAACATCTCCACCACACCAAATTTATCCCTCCATACCACAAGTCCCATTGACTCATAATTGCATGCCAGGAACTCTCTTTGAAACTTTGGCCTAAGCCATTAGCAACAGACAAACTGGTTTACACTTCAAGGCATTAGGTTCAATTTCTGGAGGGGTGAGTTTGTTTCAAATTTGAGGTAGGTTTTCCTATTTCATAAAAGGATCCAAAGGCTCCTTTTAATGCATTTAAGGAAAAGTCAAAACAAACAATGAAACAAAACAAATAACATCTTGAGTTTTCAAACAAAAGCAGTTAGTAATCATGAGTCAGGTCGCAGTTACTGGCACCTCTCATTTGATTCTAGTTGTAGAAATCTGATTGCATTTCATTCCTGAATTAAGGTACTGTATAAACTGCTTTCCACAAGTCAGTTAAACTCTCTGGGCCTTCCTTGGTTTCCTTAACTGAGACTTGGAACAAGGTCGATTACTAACAATCATAATTCTAATATATTTTTTATAAATGAGATATTTTTACAAATTATAACTTTTAGAATGGCTTTCTTATATTTTAATGTAAACATATATAAAGAAAATACAGCAAATATTCATGTTCTCGACACTCATAATTTATTATTAATTTATATTTCTTTTTCATGTAAATTATTTAAAAAATACAAGTTTAAGTCAAGTCTTCATTAGCCATATTTCGCTAGTATTATACCCATTTCCTCTCTTTAAGGGGAACATCTCTATTCCGTGAGCTTTAGCTATCTCCTATTCCTAAGTTTAGAGTATTTTCAATGTGTTAGTTACCAAATTAAAAGGCAAAATAATTAAAATTGTTTACTCTTTCTTTCAAAAATTACCAAAATTGTATATATAGTGACTGAGCTTTGGAGTCAAATGCATATTGATATAATACTTGAGTCTACTACGGAATACTTCTGACAACTCAAATAAATTGATCTCACTTCTCTTGGTTTAGTTCCTTCAACTGTAAAAAAACAAAACCATAATTATCTCATAGAATGATGGTTTTTATTAAAGGAAATCATAAGGAGTGCTTATGCCAGTGGCTGAATAAATGTAGTTGAATATGTACAAGTATACACACACACACACATATCCTGTGATGCTGCATTTGTATTCTTTTGATGCAAAGCTAACAAATGAAAAAAAATTCATTCAACTGTGTGGATGACATGATTTTATAACATATAAAAATATACACCCTGATTTTAGATAATAGCTTATTTATGTTCATGATACCATAGACATCTAGATTTTCCCCAGTTTTATTATTTTATTATCCTGGGGTAACATATTATATAACTGGTATTCAATAAATGTATATTATATTGAACTGAATTAGTCAATGGGTTTAAATGACCAATATTTCAAAACAGCTATCTAATATTTTAAAAATCTGGAATATGTAGCATAAATGTTTGAAAACTCCCCTTCTTACAATGAACTATTGAGAATATAAATAATCCTTCTTTCTACCACATTTATATTTAAAACACACACATGTCAAATAGCAAGCATCAGAAATTGGAATGTTTATAACTAACTCTCAGGCTCCATCAACGAAGAGACTGCACTAATAAGAAGTGATTACAAACTAAACTCTTTGGGATTAAATTACATGAAGACTTTCATTCCTAGAAATTCAAATTAGTCTAGGAATACAGATCTTGAAATTGCCATTGCAGTTTTCATAAATGGAACCTTCCTTTGACCTAAGAGAAACGGCGCATTAGGAGTACCTATATTATTCTCCTTCCTTTTCTACATATTTTGTTTGAGTGTTAAAAGCCCCCACTATTGTCACCTTTAGAAATATTAAAAGCAGTAATATGATGAAATTAGAATATTCATACATATTATGAACACATACTATTCTTAGACATCATCTAGACCAATCTTGTAACAGATAGTTGTAACCATCAGAGGTTATGGAACACGTGGTCCAATTCATTCAGAAGAAAATAAAACCACATCTCCCAACTCTTAGATCGATGCCTTTCTATTACACACATTGTCTCCCTTAAAAGACACCAGAGGATTTGATTTCCAGTTCTCCCATGGCTTAGATCTAGTTCTGTAAGAGATCCAACCAGTAGGTGCCAACTGGACTCAGATTCATTCTCAGAGAACTCTTATAACTCGGAGAGGGAAGGCTCGAGCAGTAGTTCTCAACCTTGGCTTCTTATTGGCATCACCTGGTGAGCTGCAAATCACAGTGATACCCTACCTATGCTGCTCTTTCAAAAAGTCTGACTTAATTGGTCTTGAGTGAAACCTGGGCATCACTGTTTTTCAAAGCTACCCAGGTAATACTGATGTGCAGGTATGGTTGAAAACCAATGCCCTAAAGCCCCAACAGTTAATCAAAGGAAGTCACACAGGTAGAGGCCAGCTCTATCTGGATTCAATCAGCAAAAGAAACCACTGGAAAAATTAGAGGCAACAGAGCGAGGTTGTATTTTTCTGTATAACTCTTCAAGATACTTTGCTATTTGATTCCCACGTGGTTTCAAAAGAAACTGATCATTTCTCTATGGTTAAAAGTTAAATGTACTAACTGTCACAGACAAGAGGAACCTTTAAAAAAAATGACAGTTTAAAATGGTAATATGGTTTTATGGATGGGATCCTGGAACAGAAAAAGAATCTTAGGTAAAACTAAGGAAATCAAAATTAATTAATTGAAACAGACATAACATGCTAATGTACAGTGTTAACAATAGGGGAAATTAGGTGCAGGTTGATATACAGAAACTCTTTGCAGTATCTTTGCAATTTTTCCGTAAATCTAAAACTGTACTAAATTTAAAAGTTTATTTTAAAAAGTAAATATACTAAAAATCATGTCTTCAGCTGCTTTAAGTACGTAATATTCTATCAACATTCTTTCTAATTTGAAAGACAGTATATAATTAGCGCATTTATTTACAATTGATAGAGTTAATATTTCTCTAGGCATAGCTATTTGTTATTCCAAATTTTGTTTACAGATCATCTACATTTAAAATTTATTACAGATCGTTCATAATTTTTAACACTCTTTCAAAACAATTTCAAAGAATATACAATAAAAGACACATAAACAATAAAACCATAAAATGAAAACAAAATATTGAGACTGTACAGAAAGGATATAAAAGAGAAATATAGTGTTTAGAGGATGGGGAAAGCAATTGTTCTTAGTACTAACAATAATGAAACTAATGCACTTAGGAGTATTGCTAATATTACCTTAAAATTCCTCTTGAAAGATTATTTGTAACTCGTAACTCATATTAATATATAAACACTTTTTTATATATACCAGTTGTCACTGTTTTCAAAGTTGTACAGTTGAACAGATGGAAAATATTAAATAGTGTGGGTGGCTTACTTGGCTTGGCATTGGAGATTGAATTCTATAATGTGAAAAAAATTCTATTGAATTTAATTTTACCTATTTTACGAACACCCCCACCAACCTGCTACTCTGCCCAGAAGGGGACAGCCTTATGCATACATTTGTCAAAATCATTTCTTTTACTTTCCAATTCCATAGTCCCTCACAATAGAATTAAAAGTGAAGCATGTGGGTGGTTTCACAAACTTTTCATTCAAATATAAAAACCAATACCAAATTATTAACTTATGGAAAAGAACAAGTGAAAAAGGGGGATCCCATCTCATTAAAAGTGAAAGAGGCTTGGGGGATGGGAAAGATTGGGATAGAATCTACATAGAAAATATGATTGAAAAGAGAAGCATTTTACTGGTATCACCACTGGTGAAATACTCAGAACACCTTTGATGTAACACTTATTACAGGTACCCTGATTTCTCAGTGCCTGTTGGGCCAGCTGTTCATTGATAGGAAAATGAAACTTCTTGAGAATAAGAAAAAATACTACAATGTTATGTATGTCATCAGACAAAACTAGGCTTACTTCTTAACCCTGTCTCTTATCAGCTGTGTATGTTTAGGTAAATTACTTCATTTCCCTGAGCTTCATAAGTAAAATAAGAATATTACTCAATTATAAGAAACGACAGTTATCTAGCACCTCTTATATTTTCCTGGATTGAAATTGAGCCCATTATGCAAAGTGAGGTATCACAAGATCAGAAGAATGGGCTCTACATGCACTTGCCATCAAATTGGTTCTAATTGATGAACACTAGGGTGTTCACATGACAGTAAAATTCTCCAGGCATTGAGGGGCTGTGGGAGTAAACCCACAACTAAGGGACACGGTGAGCGTTGTAGAGGGGAAGGGCATGCCTCTGATCCTCGCTTGGGTGAGGCAAAGACATAAAATGTAACCAAAATGTTTATACCCTCATAATACTTTGAAATAAAAATAAAAAAAGAAATAAATGTAGACCTACCATTCAATCCAGTAATCCCACTGCTTAATATCTACCCAAAGGAAATGAAGTCATTTTATGAAAAACACACCTGCGCTCAAATGTTTACTGCAGCACAATTCAGTTTCAAAGATGTGGAATCAACCTCAGTGCCCATCAATTGATGAGTGGATAAGGAAAATGTGGTATACACACACACACACACACACACACACACACACACACGCGCGCGCGCACACACACACATACCATGGAGTACTACTCAGCCATAAAAAGGAATGAAATACTGTTGTTTGTAGCAACTGGGATGGAACTGGAGACCATTATCCTAAGTGAAGTATCTCAGGAATGGAAAACCAAACACCACATATTCTCACTAATAAGTGGGAGTAATAGATGGGTAAACACAGGCACAAAGCAATGTAAAGGACATTGGAAACCAAGAAGGAAGGGAGTGTGAGGTGGGGGGTTTGGGATAAAACTTACCTGTTAGGTAAAATGAATGCTATTCTGGTGATGGGCGTACCAAAAGCCCTATGTTAAGCATTTTACAAGGTATTTATGTAACAAAAACACTTGTACTCCCTTAATATTTTGAAATAAAACAAAAATAAATTACAAAAAAAAGAAAAGTGAGTCAATTCTCAATAAAGAATGATCATTAATGATGACAATGGAGCTCTTCTCGTGTTATGGCTAGGTTCCAGAGGGATATTTCTAATACCATGTTATTGCTTTTAATTTTGAAGCAGGGAGTAGTAAGGTGGAGGAAGATTAAAGAGGATTGTGCCTTAAATTGGCGAGAACACCCTGAAAATATCTTAAATCCAGACAAACCGTAAGTATTATAGTTGAGCAGATAAGACAGTCCAGCCATTAGTAAGGAAAAATGGCAGACATTTGTGTCCTGTTATTCAAATTCTCTAAAGCTGATTTTTCAAAGTGAAGATCTATGGCTTTAAGAGATGTTCTGCAGTAGGCTCATACCTTACTGTTAAAGTAATTATTTGAAACACATCTGAACAATTCAGTAGGTGAAACAGTAATTATATCTATTTTGTACACAGGTCCAAAGTTGTTTTAATTCTTACTCTGAATGTCTTTATAAAAATTTATTTAAACTATCCAATTAATGTCTCACTTAATTTTGTTTTTATTTTTTAATTTTTTTATGTCACCATATTACAGAGGTACAAATGTTTAGGTTACATATATTGCCTTTGCCCCACCCGAGTCAAAGCTTAAAGTGTGTCCATCCCCCAGACGATACACACCACACCCATTAGATGTGAATATACCCATTCCCTCTTTGCCCCTCCCATCTGCCGGACACCCAGTGAATGTTACTACTATATGTGCACTTAAATCATCAGGGAAATGCAAATCAAATCCACTGGTTTTTTAAAAACAACTGGTATAGATGAAGCTTTAAGAACTGGCATATTTGCAAGGAATGTTCTGTCACAGAAAGGATACTCGATGTATGTGTCTCATATTCCATTCATTTACATATTGCCATGCTCATGTTGTCAGCTGGGAAACGTTCTTTTCAGAACATAATGTTATAATGATTTTTTAAAATGCCTGTTATAAATATCCCCCTAAAGTGTTAAATGAAGTGACAACTACTGGCTGTAATATGAAATTAAAAGTTCTTCTTGGTGTTTTTTCTACTAGCAGAAAGCAATTTTATGCCTATTGTTTATGAAAGAGGTGTTATTTCAGAGGATCCTCTCTTATCCCGTGATATGGTTGATGCCAACTCTAACAGTTCCCATAAGATCAGACCACGTGCTTTCAATCTGACATCCTTCTATTTATTCCCTGCATGGATTCTAGAATCATCTTTCTAAAACACACATCGATTATGCTATTTCTGTGTTCAAAAGCCTCTCATGGCTTTTCGTGAATTTTAAAATGAATTCTAGCTCCCTACCAAGGCATTGAACAATCCATTTAATCTGAATCTGACCTCTCTCTCTGTCTTCATTTCTCTCTTACAAACCCAATATGTTGGGCAGACTCACTGCCTTATCGAAAACATTTTGAAACTGTATCAGTCAGTGTGTAAGGCAAGAAATAGAAAACACTCTTGGTATTTTAACAAGAAATAATTCAGTATAGACAATTAAGTGACCACAAACTGATGTAAATGCTGAAGGCTAAAAACCAAATTCTAACTAGGGATCCAGGAATAATTCCCCAAATGATACATTGATTCACTAGGGAAGCCTCTATCTCTGGAGCCACCACAGGAATTTATTTCAGAATCAAAAAGCCATTCCCAGAGCTGACACCTGACTTTCAGAATACTGAAAAATGGATAATGGAACATAGCTGCAGAAAAATGACCACCAAAAGTAGTTGAAAAGTGGTTTCTGCTTCATGTTTTCCACCCAGTTATCTTCTCCGAGATTACTTTAGAGAAAATTAGCTTGCTCCTCTAAGGGGAGAAAAAGTCTCTGGGAAATAGTGGCTATCCTTCTTAAAGCCCTTCTGTTTTATTTAGAATTTCTTTCTGATATATCAGCATTTTATTGGGTGAGGTCCTCAAATATTTTTCACGTGATCTCATTATTTGGAAGAAAGGTAAGTGTTCTTTAATAGAGTAAATCATTTAAAAGATTTAAAAAAGTAAAAGAAGATAATTTAAGAGAGTGAGAGATTAAGAAACAATTCAGATATCTGAAAATCTGAATTTGTCTTAAGGGATTCTCTTTCTGTTTCCTAATGATCGAACATTATAAGAAAGATCATTTATGATGTGGCCACTTTATATATGTCTCTTAATCAACCTCCTCACATCTACCATCCTTGCAGGTATTCTGACCCCAAGAAAATTAATCTCCATAAGGTAAGACATTTGCCCAAGTTAAATAAAAAAAAGTTAGCATTCAAATCTAATTCTGACTGCTTTCAAAGCTTTTCCTCTGAAAAGTAACACCCACTGTTTATGTTTAACATAAAATTTATGCCAGTAGAAAACATTAAAAACATATTGTGGCTTTGTATTGTTTAGAATTACGGAAAGAAGGGAAATGGAAGGAACATGTTTCAGTTAAACTCAATAAAAAAGGTAATTTTAAATATATATTATTGTAAAAGGATAGTTTGCATTATTTAAATCATGTAGATTATTTGGCAAGTATTCAAGTTATTCACAGGGGAAAAGCAATAGTATTTCACATTGTGGACAATTATTGGCACAATGTGTACTTTTTTCCCTTAATAATTCCATGTTCCCTTTTGTCATATCTGCACAATTGTCACATCTGCACAATACAGAATAATTAAAGTGCGTTAGCTGCATTGTGGAAAGGACATTTGGTTTTAATTAGCATTAGACAATAAGAAAGGCAATTTGCTTTATGTTATTATTCATTATTTGATGCACACATACACTCACACTTGTATACAGAGTCTACACACAAAAAAGCCACTACGTGAAATGCTGCAAAGCCTCAGTCTGGAGTTATACTCCAGTTATCCTGGAGTCTACCTAAAAAGATACAAAACATTTTATGCAGAATTCATTTCTTCCCATAGACATCTTAGACAATGTGTGACATTCTAATGTAAAAAAATATTTTAAATCAGGAGTCAGTTTTATAACAATTATTTTAAAAGTGAGCTGGATAATCAACAAGGCTTCCTGTATCAGAAAAGCAGAACTCACTGGAGACTAAAATCATGATAGATCTTTATGTTAAGTTAGACTTTAAAGAAGTAAGAACAACCTATTACCTATGACTTGTCTAATACATTCTAATGCAAAAATGACTTAATCCTATAATTGAGAAAGTGTCAATCAAACTCACTTCATATAGGGTAGGAATGCATTTATATTGTCTGTGTAATAAACTAGTGTATCCTATTCCCCTGCTAGGAGGATATTGACCAAGTATATCAGTAAGCTTTTACTGCATAACAAACCACTCCAAAATTTAGTGGTTTAAAATAAAAACCATTTATTTAACTTATGATTCTGTAAGCTGGCCTTATCTGGGCAAATGTCTCTGCTCTCTGTGGTCTCTCACTCTCCAGCAGGCCAGCTGGAACTTGTTTAGATGCCAACTGTGCAGGATTCCAATAAAAGAGTAGAAGTGACTCCGGACTCCTGAGCTTAGACGCAGAATTTTTGCATACTGTCCTTTATACTGTATTCTATTGATATCAGCCAGCCAAATTACAAAGCCATTCTCAAAAGAAGGAAAAAGAAACTCTACCACTTGATGGAAAAAATTCAAAGCCGGATTAAAGGGTATGAACACAAGAAGGATTGAAGAATTGTGCCCAATTTTTCAATCTTCTAGACTATGTTGGAGAACAATTTTTGTTGGTTAGATAGTTCTCTTGATAAAGAAGTGTCCTTCAACCAAAAATAAGCATCAGAGGAGGGATTAAGGCCTGAATAGAGAAAAAAGATTGATTCTCTACTCAGTAAAAAACAAATTTCATCTTCCTGCCTCACGACTTTTAAATTGGGATATTGGCTTTTTTTTCCCCCTGGCTTTGGGGGAACATGTTGGAAACATTGGTTCTTCCTGAGTCTCGAGTCTGCCGGCCTTCAGACTGGAAATACACGATAAGCCCTCTTTGTCCTGAGGCCTTCAGACTCAGACTGGAAATAAACCATCAGTTTTCTTGATCTCCAGCTTTCAACTCACACTGCAGACCTTGAGACTTGCTGGTTGCCATAATTGTGTGAGACAATTTCTTATAACAAATTACTACACACACACACACACACACACACACATTTATAATATATACACGAACACATACACAGAGTTCTATTTTCCTGGAAAATCCTAATATGAATGTATTTTAAAGATTTTTTGTAATGATGATATTTTTTGTCTTCCTATCTTCATTATGATGCCCTGCAAGGCAAGGATAACACTATTTCTGTGTAGCACTTATACAATATACTACTTTAGATATCTAAATTATTAGCAGGTCTAAATTAATCTATGTCTTTTCTCTCTCTGTATACATACACATATACTGTATATAAATAAATATCTATATATGATATACATTCATATATACATATATGATTTATGCACATATATATGCATATGTCTGTATAAATGTGTATAGAGAGATGGATAGATAAATAGAAAAATAGATATTTATACTTAAATGAGCCATTTGATTGTCAGATTTAATAACCAACATATTATTAAAATTCTAATATATTCATAGACTCAGATAAGGCATTCTCTATCTTTTTACATCTTGAAATATTCTTTATTAACAGTAACTATTTATATGCATGAGCATAATGGAAAAATATTAATCTATTCTAAAAGATGCAAAATAGCATCCATGATGAAATTTTATAAATTATTTTTGACAAGAATGACAATAAAATTTATGTTCTGAAATAAAGAATTAATAAAAAGCAATGAAATGCGGGATAAAAGTATTAAGGCCCATAAACATAAATGTACAAGTTTAAGGTTTTTTTAAAATTTTAATACTCAGCACAGAATGAAAGTAAGGATCAAAGTTATATTATTTTAGATTTTGCTGGAAAAAATATCTTTGACTAATTTCAACTCTGTATAACAATGTAGATATTATAATAGTCATGGCTTCATTATACTTTGATGTGATATTGTTAGGTAGACAGTGAGGGATTCTGGGTCTCCTAGGGACAAAAGTGGGTGCTGTTGTCCCCATCTTGGTCCTGCCCAACCCTAATTCTCCATGCCTTAGGGAGAAGGGAATTCCCTACGAATCTGCCAATCAGAACTTGGCACGCCAGCTGCAAAAGAATGCAGAGTACTCTCTAGCCCACGGGCCAGGCCACATAGGTACCATAAAGTCCGGAAAGTGACCTAGAAGGCACATGCGTAGTCAAGGCTCAGGTCATGTGACTCCCAACTGCCCAATCAGAGTGATTCCATGGTGACTTCTGAACCACGAGTGAGGGCCCTAAACAGACACTATAAAATAGGACGCAGACCATAGCCAAGCTCGCTCTCTTCGCCCTTCGTTTTGCCTGCCCTGCTGCAACAGTGGGCACAGTCGTCATGTGTGGCATGTGTAACATGATCTGTAAACCTATATTTTGCTCTTGCCCTATAATACTGTCTTTCTCTCCTCAATAAACCTCATTGTCATGCTTGCCTAACTTTGGTGTGTCTAGTCATTCTTCGACCATGAGTGCGCCAAGAACTGACAGTTTCAGACTGAAAACTAACAATATGAGTCAAAAATCCTAAATTCCATTAAAAATCAGAGATATCAATTCATTTGTTTTAAGATTGGAGAGGAGCTACATTTTTAGCTTGGTGATTTGTGTATCTGATCACACTTAAACGGTAACACCTGTCTCCTTCAGAAGTACTAATAGAGAAGTTGTTAGCAGCTGAAGCCCTGGTATCAGATGCTCCTATGGTTAAATTCCTGTTCTGCTACTTAAGAATTGTTTTTGATAGTGAGATACTTCAGCTCTCTAGTGCCCAATTTTCTCATCTGTGAAATATGAGTAAGAATCACACCTATTTTTCTGGTTATGAATAAATGAAAACATTCATTTATTATAAAATTGCTGAAGAGTCAGCATTCAACTCAAGATGATACAAAGATCAGATGAACTCTACTAGCTTTCCTACCTACCAGCGTGTATGTGTGCTTGTGTGTGTGTGTGTGTGTGTGTGTGTGTGTGTGTGTGTGTGAGATAAAAGTCAGTAAGTTTTTTTTAGCCTTACTTTGTTAAAAATGGGAAATAATAACTAATTACATCATGGTATTATACATATACTTTAAGAAGATACTATGTATGCATACATACAGAATAGTTTCTAGTAAATGGACATTAAATAAAAATTAGCTTCCTTCTTAAAAAAGGTCTTGAGGCCAAATTGTAGTGGTAGACTCTATTAGCAGGATATGTAATAAGAGCAAGGCCATGTGGCCATGGAGAGTCTATGACAGATGCTATCAAACACCCATTGCGCCACAAGGGTAATGTGAGTCTGAATGTGGCATACTTGCCCAGAGCCCTACATACTGATCATAACTCAGTAGACACATACTATACTTACTAGAGGCAAGAAGTAAGGCCGTCTGATTCTAAAACTTATAATTTTGTCCCCAATACGTTTCTCTTTTATTCATACACACACAATACTCTCAATAAAAACATTTTGTTTCAAACAAGCTTATAAACAGAACAATTTTAGTTTAAATTAACCTCTTACGAACACTGATTTCTACCTCATCCTACTGATTTTTTTTCATCTACCAGCATATGACAAAATTAATAATCAGAATCTTTTAATAGTAAACATATTTCAAAGGAGGCCTTGGGAATTTATAAATTGAAGCATTTATCACAGTATTTACATAGTTGAATATAATTGAAATCACTATCATCCAAAAATTATAGCCATTCCAAAGCAAAGAATTTATAGGATTTATTTCATACTTGCACTCATTCAAGTTATTATTTTAAATTCTATTTGAATAACAAGCCCTGTTAAACACTTGACTTTAAGTCTTATATGAAAAGGTCCATCCTTTATACTTATAAAAATTATTTTTGTTTCCATTTTAATTAGTGTTATAATTTACAAGACAAATAATGCATATAAAAGTACATTTCCTCTCACATAAATCAAGTAACTATTAATTTATGTAGGTGATTATTTCTTAGGAAAAAACAACCAAAAGAAAATTATGATTAATTCTATTCTTTCTTTCTAGGCATGAGTTTTGTCTCCTTTTAATCATGTTCTTAATTTTCCTAGTACTTTATTTCCCATCAGATTCATTTTTTAAATTAATTATTTTTAGTGAGCTATATAAATAGTGGTAAGTTTTCAAGTTAAGATGACTAACAATGATGTAGCCCTCTTAAGACATTATTATTTGGGTTACTTAAAGTCTTATTTTCAAAATGTGCTTATAATAGTCACAACTAAAATTCAAAGGACATTAAGAAAGCCAATAAAAGATATAAGTAAATTTATTTTATTTTTATAGATAACTTACAAAGCTACCCACAGCTTCATCAGGCGAGATAATCGGTTCCATTTCTTTTGGATACAGTACAAAAATAAGAAACAAAAATGTGCTTTTTATTTTAAATGATCTCTCCCTCATTTTCTCTTGTACATGAAATAGAAAATCCTATTTCTCAATCTCAAGAAGATGGAGATGAGGTTAGGTGAACAAAGACAAAGGCAGAGCCAAACACTTTTATTAGATTTTCCAGGGCCTCTGTAAGAATTGTTAAACATGCCCAAGCTGACCGAAGTCTTCAAATAAAGATAAAATGGATGAAGGGTAGTATTAAAAGAAGACTTCACAAAGATGAATGTTTATTGCACATTTTCAACTAATAAGCAAGCTTGCTAAAAACTAAATTTCAAGCTCAGCTTAATAATTGAGGGGAATAACTTCATAAACAAATAAAAATTGGGAAATTGAACTGTATTTTTTTTGGTTTGGTTTCGGATGAAATTCGTCTCCATTTCATAATAAAAACAGGGGCTTAAAAATGTTATAGCTCCTATTAAATCTTGTGTCACTCTCAGAAATATCTATGAAAATAAGTGTGTAATGCAGATGACAATAAGATTTCCTCTCAATGAAAAATATTTTCATCATTTTTATTTTATTTTCATTAGCATTATAAATGGAAATATTTTCCAAGAAAAGCTGACTGAATTAACAGTTAATAAAGTACTCTAATGTGAAAACGTATTCTTTATTCAGAAATCTTAGTTCCTTTTTTTACTGAATGTTTTTGTTGTGTTATGTTGTTTCCTGTCGTTAACTTCATTTTTCTCAAGTCTTTGAAAGGATATGTGCAAATAGACCTTAACCAATGAATCATTATTTTTCTTCATGATAGCATTACTTTCTTATGTAGAGTATTATTTTTTAAAAAATCTATTACTGCTAAATAAAAATCATCTTATATCTCTGCATCATTTGGCCTATATGTCACCTAGTTTGTAAAGTGAGCAAAATATTAAACAGTTATATGGCATTCATTTGCTTATACGATGTTCATTTTTTTCCTTCTTTCTTAAAAACCTCAATTTTGTTTGGAACAGAAATGTGAAATTTATCTCTCAACTTTTCTTGCAACTAGAGATGGCTCTTTGTGCATTATTGCCAATGTGATATAAGCAGGGAGATCAGTAAGTCATCTTAAAGGAGGACAAAACCAACTTGTTTTTCTTTTTTCTCCTTGCAGTTATGAATATTTAAGCAGGAAAATAAAGAGACTGCATCATGAAGATGCCATACCAACCCTGGAGTCCTCCAAGTCTTTATTTGGTAAACTAATAAATTCAATTGAGTTAAGGTATGTTTTTCCCCAATACAGTGTGCATCACATTCATTAGTTGTGAGAGGCAAAGTCATTACTTGTAACCAAAATATTTGTACCCCCATAGTATATTGAAATAAAATAAATAAATAAATAAAATTAAATTAAAAAGGAATGTTTTTCTATTGCATGCAAGTAAACATAATCCTAATGGGTAAAAAGAAAGATATAAAAATGTGAGAAGAGCAACTGAAGAATAGAAAAGGAAAATTTAATTGAATTTCTTGTCTTCTGTAGAAAAATATTCCGGTAAATACTGTATTTAATAGAATGAGAAATTGCAAAATCTATTTTACAATTTTCAAAAATAGCATACTTCTAAATGATCTAGGCTTGATTCAGCCAAGATATCATTAATAAGAGAGAGAAATGTTTTCAATTCTATTTTTATGATATTTGATAATAGTATAAGAAAAATATCTTTTATATTCTTGAGAATATTATTTGTAATATTTAATAACACTCAAAAGTGGTATAGAAAGTGTATTAAAATACTTATAGTGAATGTATAAATATTCAATTTTTCAAATAATACATTTATAACTAATATCAAAAGGATAAAGTTAGTAAATGTATTTAACGGAAAAGAATCAATAAAGCAGTGATGACTACTATAAAATTAAATTGTGCAAAATATTACTTACCACCAATGGAGAAGCTATTTCAATAGTAGTAGGAGACTGAAATTAATATAACACACAGGAGAAAAATTTTGAAAGAGTATAGTAATGGAAGAGGAAATCATCAGGATATCATATTGTATACTATGTTTTGAGAATTCCCAAAACATCTAAAAGAGATACTGTACTAGCATAAAAAATCCCCTGTGATGAAAGTTGCACAATCTCTCTCTGAAGCCTATCCAGCACTTAAATATTAAGGAGTCAAGCTATTTGTCTGTTATAGCAGAATATCCTTTATGTTGTTTAAGCCCATCATCTTGTGAGATATATGAATAAGCAATCTTTGTTCTCAGAATGACCCATTTTGAAAACTGTACACAATTATCTGCTCTCTTGATTATATCTCTTCCAGGTTATATAATCCTGAATGAATTTTCTATTTATAAAAACTTTTAAATCATTCCACTAATTGTCAAACTTTTCTTCAAATATCTAATGTTTTTTAAACAGGAGACTGATAAAGGATTATAACTGTAGCAATATTAGACAGAATAATATGATTTTAGGTTCAATAATATAAGACATCATTTAAACTTGACCATTGTACCACACATAAATATTGTCAAAATTATTAAGCAGTCTCTACTTTCTGCATTAATTGTTTGATGAAGAATTATGTACTGTCTTCAATTCTAAATAAACCATATGTCCTTTTCCCCTGTTGGTTCCCAGATCCTGCTTTTACTCCCTTTTCCACAAGAAAAAGTCCTATACCTATTTGAGGAGTTGTCATACTTCTCTGATGACTTCTTTCTTTTCTTCAGGCTAAATCTCAAAATACTTCAATTATTTCTAATATGAATAGAGTTTTTTTATTTTTTCAATATAATAGTGGACTTCTTTTAAATAAATATGCATTGATTGTCAAAATTCTCTTTTTTTTTGTGGTACGTCCCCTCCCACCTTCAAGGCTAGAAAATGGCCAGATGCAATACTTCACATGAATTATAATTTTGTTTTGTGAAAATTCTTTAAATCATTATTCTTGCCAGCACAGAGAAAACCTTCAGCAAACATTGCTGAGCACAGAGGTGAATGAGTAAAAGTAAAGTTAAAATAAAAATTTAAAATGGAATGGTTTTCATGACTACCTCCAGATAAAATCCAGTTGGCTCTTCTTCTTTGCAGCTCTCTCTAAAGAGAAGAATGTTTAAAATTATCTATTACATATTTTGCATTATTATGGAAATTTCAAATTTTTTATTTTTCAGGGTACACTTATTTCTGTTTTAATAAGGATATTTTTCTTCCTCTTTAGTCTTCCTTCAGAGCTTTGATTCCCTATGGACCTCTTATTTCACTGCCATCAACTCAGGCATCTTATCTCTACATTATAATAATCCTGTAGGAATGTAATTTGCCCAGATCAAAGTATTTAAATCCATGGGGCTCTTTCTTAGGCTTCTGTATTCTTAGGACAGAAGCCAAATACTTGTTCCCTCTTTCACAGCTTTATCAGTTTTCTTCTAGAACAGAATAGTCAGAAATGAAATAGGAACTGAGGAATTAATGATGTATTCTCTGTCATTTCCTTCTATTACATCTCAAACTCCAGGCAGATTAATTCCTTACGTTGTCAATTTCCAGGAGAGTAGCTCAGTCTACACTTCAGCTTTCCAAGTAATTTTTATATGTTAATGATAATGATCTTACTGCATCCATCTGAGACTCCCCGTCTTTTTCTATATCCATTTACATTGCTCAACATTGATCTGGTGCTATTGTAGTTTTATCACTAACAGCAGATATACAGGTATACAGTGTATATTCTTTCTCCTTTTTTTTTTTTTTCAGATGGGAGTCTCACTCTGTCACCCAGGCTGGAGTGTAGAAACTCCTGGCCTCAAATGATCCTCCCGCTTGCCTCTGGAGTAGCCAGGACTGACTATGCAGGGGTCCGCCATCACAACCAGCTACATTTTAAAAAACTTTTTGTAGAAATGATGTCTCACCATGTTGTTCAGGCTTGTCTCAAACTCCTGGCCTCAAGAAATCCTCCCATTTTGGCTCCCCAAAGTCCTAAGATTGGATTACAGGTGTGAGCCACAGCGCCTGGCCTTATATTCTCTTTAGAGAACAGCTTCATCCCATACTGCAATTTTACTTCCCTTTCTCCTTTATTTCTTCTCAAAAAGTTCTCAGTGCTTGTCTAAATTCCAATTTTGGGAATATGTCAATATCTCTCCTAATACATCAATTTTATTTAACATAGTATGCTTCTCCATTGCTTTATCTCTGTTTCTCTATCTTCCATATATCTGACCATTTTTTAAGTTATCCACACTCAATGTATGTCTTATTCAGTATATATCTACAGTTTTTGCGTATGTGTGTATTTAAATAAAATATATCAATTTATTTATTTATTCATTTATTTGTTTACCATATAATTCATTTAATAGTCTTGATGGAACATTAACTGTATGCAAGGATATTATTATGTCAAAGGCATAAAAATGAAAATGAAAAAATTCTGAACCTCAATTTTCTATTAGAAGAAGACATAAAATTTAAGCATTTGTATTATTTATGCTATTCTCTTTTTAAAGAATGTTTCCCTTTCACTCTAGACCTTATGGTTATTTTTCTGACTGGCTCAGTTGTATTAATAGTATAAACTTCTAGAATTATTCCTTTTTCAGACTGAGTTTAGTAATCAAATTTTGTGGTTTAGTAGCACTCTGTGCATAACGTAGCTAACCTGTTTATAATGTCTGGCTTACTTGTCCATAACCTTTGGGACTTGTGGGTTCCTGGAATATACATATACATCTCTGTTTTTCCAGTGCTTAGCATACAGAGTAGATACTCAATACATTGCTTTTGGATGCCTGAACGAATGAATGAATGCATTCCTATGTACTGTAATAAAGTTTTGAAATATATATCATTGGGAAGATGAATTATCTTCCTTTGAACAATATTTTTATTTGTCTTTTATTAAAATGAATTCTTCATTTAGTTCATGATCATACTTTCATTCTTTCATGTCAAATTTAAGAAATATTATCCGCATTTTGTGAAATAGAAATTTGTGAATTATTTGTATTCTCCTTCTTAGAATTATAGCATGTTCTAACTGAATCAATCCCTAGAGAGTTTGAATATTTATGTTATTCTACCAAATGATAATTTAAATTATATTCCTATTTTAAAAACTATATGATCCCCACCCAATTAAAACTTTATTGATTACATGGTATCAGAACTATCAGTTGAAGATGAATAGAAATCTCATATTAATATCATATCAACTTTTATTTTAAATAGGGCATTTTCGTAATTCTCATAATAAAATCCTTCAAACACAAGACCCATATTACCCCGTCCTGGACTATATAAATAATTTACTTATATTTTAAATCCCACTAATAGCATCATTAAGTTTCTGGCTCCAATTTAACTTGCTGCTATGCCTTTTTATAAACAGCTCTTGTGGGATGTGCTTTCATAATTTTCTGTGATTTAAAGTCCCTGAGGTATCTGAGCTTCCAAGCAGCATAAAGGGCTAACTTCATGGTCTGCCATCTGTAGAATTCAAGAACAAGCAGCTGGATGGGCACAGTGGCTCACACCTGTAAATCCTATCACTTGGGAGGCTGAGGCTTGAGGTCAGGAGTTCCAGAGCAGCCTGGGCAATAGCGAGATTGTGCTTCTACAAAAAATAGAAAAACTAGCTGGGTCGTGGTGGCGCAAGCTTATAGTCCCAGCTTCTCAGGAGGCTGAAGCAGGAGGATTGCTTGAGTCCAGGAGTTTGAAGTTGCAGCGAGCTATGATGACGTCACTGCACTCTAGCCAGGTGACACCCTGTCTCGAAAAAAAAGAAAAGGCCTGGTAAGATAAACAAATTAGTTTCTGCTTTTTGTGAATATAAATCTAAGGAATATGATTTTATTCTCCAGATTTAATTTCTCCCACTCAATGGTGTAAGTAATGAGCAAAGTAAAACAATGCTGATTGATCTTAAGACACAGTTACACCCCCAAATTAAAAAAGTTAACATAAAAAGCTGTTTTTTTGGTATTGGTCTTCTTCAAATATCTGGAGTTATATATCTACACATAATCATTTCTGAAATGAAGTGTCTGTTTACTAAGGCTGAGAATGAATTCATGGTTTTCGTCTTGCTACATTTGCAAATCAATATCCGAAGTTGCGAATCTGTAAAGAAAAGTAAGTTGGGTCCCTGTTAGTGTGATTTTCATGGGTTCGAAGTGTTTGAAGGCAGTAGAGGTGCACAGGTCTCCACCTGATTTACTTGTTGGGTACAGGGACTTCACTTGCAATCGTCAGCCCCTTGGGAAAGTCAATAGTACTTTAAGAGAGAGACACAGGAGAGTTAAATTACACATGAGATTATGAAGAGCTAATGCAAATAAATGGTTTACATGTCTTCTTTCTTACCCAGCTCTGAGTTTAATGTTCTATCTAGCAAAAATGGGAGATCAAGTTTGAGTGTAATTGAACATATCCTATTGCCAAAAGAAATGATCAATTCCTGGGAAAAAGTACCAGGAAAAATGTTCCCGTCTTGAGATTTTCACAAATATAAGAGACATAATAAATTTAAGTATATTTCTTACCTGTCTTTTAATTAAAGATAAACATTAATGAAGTTGAAGATCATTATTTCTCTTGCCCCACTGTGTAGAAAATAACAGCAATAATGATATCACTAATAGTAATATTAATAATTTAATTATATTATAATATATGATTTTTACCTTCTTTTCTTTATAACAGAATCATTTAAAGGTATACTTTTAACTTATGACAGTTTGGTTTATAAACTTATAAGCACATTTTTTTTTATTCATTAGGGTCATAAATTTCATCAATCTTCCTATTTTTAAGCTCTATTTTTTGTTTGTATAATAATACTAACAACTTTATCTTTTATATATATATATTTTAAGACATTAAAGGAAATTAATGAAAAGAGAATATCCTGATAGTGTTAAAATTACAGTTTTATCAACATGTGTTCACAAACATTCTCTACCTTATCTCCTGTAACTACTTTCAAGTACTTGTTAAACATTCTTTTCTTCTTTCTTCCTTAAATATTAGGTCATCTGTGCTAATTTCCCTTCAGTCTTCTAGCTGACATGCACATCAAAAATCCCTTGAGACAAAAAGATAAAATTTTAATTGAATTTAACATTAAAAAATTTTATCACTCTTTATACTAAAAGAATATAATTACATTTTCAAGTATATCACATGATTAATGATTAAAATATTAATCCACTATATAATTTATTTTGGAAATATTTTTAAATAAGTCTGTCGAGTTAATAAAGATAAAAGTGATTCTCAAATCTATTTTTTTCCTATTTGTTTATTTATTTTCATTCAGGATATTATGGGGGTACAAACATTTTGGTTACATGAAATGCATTTGTTTTGCTCAAGTGGCCACAAGAGTGTCCTTCCCCCTTACAGTGTGCTCCATCTCTATTAGCTGTGGTTTTACCCATGCCACCTGCTCTACCTCCCACTCCCTCACTCCCCACCTGACCAGCAATCAGTGAGTATTACTACCATGTGAGCATCTTAGTGTCGATCAATTAGTACCAACTTGATGGTGAGTGCATGCGACGCATGTTTTTCCATCCTTGTGATATCTGACTTCAAAGAATGAGCTCAATCTCTATCCAGAATAATATAAGAGGTGTTAGATTACCATAATTTTTTGTAGTTCAGTAGTATTTCATGGTATAAATATACCACATTTTATTAATCCACTCATGTATTGATGGGCCTTTTGGTTGTTTCCATGTCTTTGTAATTGTAAATTGTGCTGCTATAAACATTCGAGTGCAGATGTCTTTATTATAGAATATCTTTTTTTCCTTTGGATAGATGCCTACTAGTGGAATTGTAAGATCCAATGGTATTCCTATCTTTAGCTCTTTGAAGTATCTCCAAATTACTTTCCACAGGGGTTGTATTATTTGTAGTCCCACCAGCAGTGTAAGAGTGTTCCAATCTTTCCACATCCACGCCAGCATTTGTTATTTTGGAACTTTTACATAGAGACCATTCTCACTGGAGTTAAGTGATATGTCATTGTAGTTTTGAGTTGCATTTCCCTAATGATTAGAGATGTTGAGCACCGTTTTTTTTTTTTTTTTTTTTTTTTTTTTGAGACAGAGTCTCACTGCGTTGCCTGGGCTAGAGTGCCGTGGCATCATCCTAACTCACAGCAACCTCAAACTCCTGGGCTCAAGCGATCCTTCAGCCTCAGCCTCCCAAGTAGCTGGGACTACAGACATGCGCCACCATGCCCGGCTAATTTTTTCTATATATTTTTCATTGTCCAGCTAATTTCTTTCTAATTTTAGTAGAGACGGGGTTTCGCTCTTGCTCAGGCTGATCTCAAACTCCTGAGCTCAAACAATCCACCCGCCTCAGCCTCCCAGAGAGCTAGGATTACAGGCGTGAGCCACCGCGGCCGGCCTTGAGCACCTTTTTATATGTTTGCTGGCCATTAGTCTGTCTTTTTTTGAAAAATTTCTGTTTATGTCCTTTGCCTATTTATTGATGGAGTCGTTTGATTTTTTTTCTTATTGATTTTCTTAAGTTCTATATAGATTCTTGTTATCAGCCCTTTATTGGGTGTGTAGAAAGCAAATATTTTTTCCTATTCTATAGGTTGTCTATTCGCTCTAAGGACAGTTTCCTCGGTTGTGCAGAAGCTTTTTAATATGCTCAGATCCCATTTGTTAATTTTTGTTGCTGCTGTGATTGTTTTGGGAGTCTTCTTCATAAATTCTTTACCTAGGCCAATGCCTAAAAGAGTCTTCTCTACATTTTCTTCCAGAATTCTTAAGGTTTCATGCCTTAGGTTTAAGTCTGTTGTCCAACATGAGTTGATTTTTATGAGACGCTAAGAGATGGGGATCTAGTTTCAATCTTCTGCATGTGGATTTCCAGTTTTCCCAGCACCACTTATTGAATAAAGATTCTTATCCCCAATGTATATTTTTGTTTGCTTTGTCAAAGATGAGATGACAATATGAGGATGGTTTCATTTCTGGATTCTCAGTTCTGTTCCAAAGCCCTATATATCTGTTCTTATGCCAGTACCATATTGTTTTGGTTATTATAGCCTTATAGTAAATATTTATGTTTGACATATTGATGCCTCCCAATTTGTTCTTTTTGCTTAAGATTGTTTTGACTATACAAGGTCTTTTCTGGTTCCAGACAAAGCATGGAATTATTTTTTCTAAATCTGTAAAGAATGATGGTGAAATATTGATAGGGACTGCAGTAATTCTGTAGATCACTTTAAGTAGAATGGACATTTTAACAATATTGATTCTATGAATCCATGAGCACGGTAGGGATTTCCATCTGTGCACATTGTCTACAATTTCTTTTCTCAGTGTTTCATAGCTCTCGCTATAAATATCTCTCACCTCCTTCATTAAATATATTCCTAAATATTTAAATTTCTTTGATGCTATTGTGAAAGGTGTTGATGTTTGATTTGATTTTTGGCTTGCCTATTATTGATGTATATGAATGCCACTGACTTGTGTGCATTAATTTTGTATCCTGAGACTTTACTAATTCAATTGTTAATTCCAGGAGTCTCTTGGATGAGTCCTTGGCATTTTCTAGGTATAATAGCATATCATCAGCAAAGAGTGAGAGTTTGACTTTTGCCCCCATTCAGACACCCTTAATTCCCTTCTCTTGTCTGGTTGCTCTGGCAAGGACTTCCAGATCTATGTTGAATAGAAGTGGAGATAGTGGGCATCCTTGTCTGGTTCCCGTTCAAAGTGGGAATGCTTTCAATTTTTCCCCAATCAATATAATATTGGCTGTGGGTTTGTCATATATGGCCTTAATAATTTTAAGGAATGTCCCATCTATGCCTATTTTGTTGAGGGTTTTTATCATAAAAGTGTGCTGGATTTTATCAAATGCTTTTTCTGCACCTATTGGGAGAATCATATGGTCTTTGTTCTTGTTTTTGTTTATGTGGTGAATTACATTTATAGATTTGCATATTTTGAACCAGCCTTGCATCCCTGGGATAAAGCCCACCTGGTCGTGGTGAATTATTTTTTTGATGTGCTGTTGAATTTGGTTTGCTAAAACTTTTTTTAGAATTTTTGTATCTATATTCATGAGGGATATTGGTCTGTAGTTTTCTTTTTTGCTACATCTTTTCTTGGCTTTGGTATCAAGGTGATATTGACTTCATAGAATGAGTTGGGGAGGAAACCATCCTTCTCAATGTTTTGGAATAAATTCTACAGTACAGGTATGAGTTCTTTGTATGTTCACTAAAATTTGTGTGAACCCATCTGGTTCGGGACTTTTTTTTGGAAGATATTTTATTACTGTTAAATTTCTGCACTTGATATCAGTCTGTTCAAGAGTTCTGTGTCCTCCTGATTGAGCTGAGGAACATTGTGTATTCCCATAAATTTGTCCATTTCCTCCACATTTCATAGTTTTTTAGCATATAGATTTTTATTCTATTCAATATTCAAATATTCTATTCAAATATAATGTTTTCTATTTCCGTGATGTCTGCAGTGACTTCTCCTTTTTCATTTCTGATTGAGTTTATTAAAATCCTTTCCTTTCTAGTTCTTGTCAGTCTGTCAAAAGGGTTATCAATTCTATTTATCTTGTTGAAAATTCCAGCTTTTGGTTTTATTGATCTTCTGTATATTTTTTTTTGTTCCCAATTTCATTTAGTTCTGCTCTAATCTTAGTTATTTCCTTTCTTCTGCTCGGCTTAGAATTAATTTGCTCTTCCTTTTCCAGTTTCTTGAGATGGTTTATTAGTTTGTTGATTTGTGGCTTTCTGTCTTTTGGGTGTGAGCATTTAATGCTATTAGTTTTCCTGTCAGGAATGCTTTTGCTGTATCCCACATGTTTTGATAGCTTGTGTCCCCATTATCATTTAATTTAAAGAGTTTGTTGATCTCCATCTGAATCTCTTCCTTCACCCAGCAGTCATTTAGCAATAGACTGTTTAATTTACATAACTTTGTGAAGCAGTGAGCGTTTCTGTTAGAATTGATCTCTAGTTTTATACCACTATGGTCTGAGAAGATATATGGTACAATTTCTATTTTTTTAAATGTGTTGAGATCTTATTTGTGGCCTAGGATGTGGTCAATTTTAAAGAAAGTTCCATGAGCTGATGGAAGACTGTATGTTCGGCTTTATTTGAGTGGAATGTTGTGTAGATATCTGTTAGACTTATTTATGCTGGAGCTCTGCTTAAGTCCATTATTTCTTTGCTTATTTTTTGTTTGGAGGATCTGTCAATTTCAGACAGTAGGGTGTTGAAATCCCCCGCTACTATAGCATTTACTGTTTACCATGCTATTTAGTTCATACAGTGTTTGCTTTATAGATCTGAATGCTCCTGTGTTAGGTCCATAGATATTAAGAATTGTTAAGTCTTTTCGTTGGAGTTTTCCTTTCACCATTGTATAGTGACCATCTTTGTCTTTCTTTACTTTTGCTATTTTAAATTTTATACTTTCTGAAATCAGAATCGCTACCCCCACATTCTTTTGGTTTCCATTTGCCTGAAAATTTTGTTTCCTACCCTTGATCTTGAGTATGAAGGCATCTTTGTGGATTAGAGGAAATTAGGCATTCCCTAGAGACAGCAAATATTTGGCTTATAATGTTTTATCCACTCAGCCAGTCTAGGTCTCTTCGAAGGACAATTCAAGCCATTCCCATTTATTGAGAAGATTGCTATTTGAGGTAGATTTCTGTTCATATTGTTGGGTTCTTATTGTTTTGTTTCACCTCTCAATCCATTGTGGGATCCACGTTCTGGGCTTTAACTCTT
Source organism: Avahi laniger (assembly GCA_963575035.1). Lineage (NCBI taxonomy): Eukaryota > Metazoa > Chordata > Mammalia > Primates > Indriidae > Avahi > Avahi laniger. Next base: position 28,899 of record CAUYSK010009869.1, read on the forward strand.
GAATGTTTTTAATTTGGTGTGTGTCTATTGTACTGTTCAGTGTATGATGGAGGTCTGAGTACTTCCTGCAGAGCAAGGAATTTGCAAATTCAATCAGTGATTGCTTGTCTGGGACAGTCTTTATTTACCCCTCATAGATGAAGCTCAGTTTTGCCAGGTAAAGAATTCTAGGTTGGCCATTGTTCTGTTTAAGAAGATTGAGGATGGATCCCTTGTCCCTTATGGCTTGTACGGTTTCATTCGAGAAGTCTGCAGTTAGTCTGATAGGTTTTTCTTTGTAGGTTATTTGTTGTTTTCGTCTTACTGTATGAAGGGTTTCCTCTTTGATGTTTACTTTGACCAGTCTGATAATTATGTGACCTGGTGTTGGCCTCTTCACATTGAGTCTCTCAGGAGTTCTGTGTGCTTCTTGTGTCTGGATGTATAGGTTTCTGGCCACACCAAGCATATTTTCCTCCAGTATTCTGAGTAATAGATTTTCCAGCTTTTGTGTGTATTCTTCTTCTCTCTCTACAATGCCTATAATACTTACATTTAGTTTCTTTATATAATCCCACATTTCTTTTATGTTTTGCTCTTGTCTCTTGCTTCTGTGTTCTTTCTCTTTATCGGATTTGGTTAGCACATGGGCATTATCTTCAAGCTCAGCATTCTCTCATCTGCATGATTCATTCTATTTTTCAGGCTTTCCACTGTGTTTTGAAGTTCATGGAATGCCTCCTTCATTTCCAAGATTTCTGTTTTTTGGTTTTTTTTTTTTTTGTAGTATTTCAATTTTGTTAGAGAATTTTTCATTCATGTTCTGTATTATTCTCATGGTTTATTTGTGTTGGGTTTCTATCTTCTCTTTAATTTCATTGGGTTTCCTTACAATCCATATTTGGAATTCTTCATCTGCCAATTTATTCATTTCATTTAAATTAGTATCTGATTTTGAGGGTCTCATGATTTCTTTTTGGGGTGACTTTTCTCTCTGCTCTTTCATATTCCCTTTGTTCTTTTTCTGGTTCTTTCTCATCAGGGTAATTCATTGAGAACTGGGAGTGCTAGGACTGGTTTGTCCCCTTAACTTCAAGCCCCCAACGGACATTCCTTAACAGTGGTGGGAGGAAGTGCACTGGTCTTGTATTGCCTTAGAGGTATTTTGGCAAGTTGAGTTACCTCTGACCTGTTGTCTTCACCTCTTGCCAGTGGAGATTAGTGAGTTTGGTCCCCCAGCTTAAGCTCCTCTGTGGCGAATCACACCTATGTGTATAACTCCTCTGCCCACTAGTAACTTCAGATGGAGGGCACTGTGTTGAGCTGTGGGGTTAAGCTCTTTGCCATTTGTTGAAGGTTGTGTGAAGGGGACAGTTATCAAGATAATCTGATGCCTCTGTCTTGGTTTCTGGTCCCCAGGTGAAGAATACTAATGCCCCAGTCTTTAGGAAGGATCTTGCCACTCCCGAGGGTTACTTGGACCCTATTCCCCCTTAAAGTGTTGGTAGGAGCAAGGCAGATTGCAGCTGCTGCCTATGAACCTCAATGCATGTGCTTTTATGGTTGCTTGATCTGCCACTAGGGGGAGCTGCTAATATGTTATTCAGGGTTCTTCCACCAAGCTTGGGAGGCTGCTCCTGATGGGAAGGGTTATTTGGTGCACCTGCTGTGGCCTCTGGCCAGGATTTTCCTTCCCTGACCATGAACCCCACTGTTGGCAGCCACCTGGATGAGGAAATTAGGCCCCAGAGTTGTGATCCTACTAGATGAGGTAAGCCGTTCTGACAAGCTGAATCACTGGACTGTCAACTACTGATCTGCGCCAAGGACCCACAGATTCAGGCTAGTAACACAGAGAAACTGACTTTTCTTACCTCTCCCTACCTCCAGAGGTAGAGCCTAACACTTTCACGGGAAAGTCACTGCCCGAGGGGGAAGGGTGATGCCCGAGTCCGCCCAGCACCCAAGCACCTGTGAATCCTGCAGGCGTTAGCCTCCCACTACTGGGGAAGTATTCAAAATTTGCCTATCAAAATGGGCCCTGATAGTTGACAATAGGAGGTGGAAGGGCGGAGCCTGTCACAAGAGTTCCCTGGCTGGAGGAAGAGTGCTGCCCAAAACTGTAGCGCATCACAGAGTCTCGGTTGTGGATCCAAAACTGGCGGCTGCCCACCCGCAGAGTGCTGGCGCTGGGGGCGACTGTTCAGCAGTTGCTGAATGCTGGACTGGGGAGCTAAGTCAATAGGACGCCCTGTCGTCTCTTGTGTGTCGCCCCTTGTGTGTCGCCCTCAGGTAATCTCACACCTGTCTGGCAGGAGGTCTTAGGCTTTCTGACCTGCCCTGAGCCCGCCTAATAGCCCACAGTGGTTTCCAGGGTAGAGTCCCCTTTTCAGTGTTTGCCTCCATTGTTTTGGTCCCGATGAAGGCCAGAGGCAGGTGTCTGTCTCCTAACTCCCTCCAGTGGTAGTTGAGACCAGTCTCTCCCCCGCCCAGTGCAGTCCTAGCACAGAGCTCTGGGAAGTTCAAGATGCTTCCCGCTATTGTCTCCTCTCCAAAGAGCCCAATGTCTCCTGCTGCGATTTTGCACCAACTTCAGGCAGGTCCCTGTCTGAGTCGGTGTGGAGGTCAGTGGGAAGCAGGATGTTCTCCTGTGGGCCAGATCCCACTGCACTCGCTGGCCGGGTGGGTGCAGCAGTTCCACGTATGCTGTATTCTCTATTGTTTATCTCACACTCTCCAAACTTTGTGATCCTATCTCCCATTCACCTTTTATTTTTTTCTTGTGTTGTGTGTCCCACACTGTTTCCCTGCAGTTTCACAACCCTGTTCTTGTGCGGGAGCGATCCACTCATGCATAGCAGACTGAGTTTTTCACCTCCTTCTCTGGAAGCAGGGATTAAGAAGGTTACCTTTACTCCGCCATTTTTCCTCCCTCTCAAATCTATTTTTGATTGAATTGTACATGGCTGCCAATATTTGATAACTTTTGACTTACAAAAATGTCACATTTAATTTATTTGAAGTAAATTCAGACATTTACATTTAGGGGAAATGCTAACCTTGATATCTCCCATTATAATAAGAAACCCTAGTAATTATGATTTAAAGTTTGTTTCTTTCCTTATTTTTCAAAATGTGTAATGTTATCATTGCAATTGGAAATATATCATATGTCTTCCTTTGCTGTGAAAGTTTTCCAGCTTTTAAATGGAAAATTCTGTCATCTATGAGAAAGTCTCAGTCACCATTTTCTAATAATTTGCTGGCAGCTTGGCACAGAGAAAGAGACTTGATCTCGGGAATCAAGGAAAGGCGGGTTAAGATACTTGTGTGACCTTGATTCTCCTCAGTCTTGACCTCTCTGAATTTCATTATCTCCATTCTTTGTTAAGAGGACTCTAGAACCTTCCTCTGGGATTAAAGTGAGTAACAGATCTACAATGCCTAACCTGTGCCCAGGAGAGTGCAGGCACTGCTTCCCACTGACTAAATTTGTAAATACTGAATATATCCTTGATGTAGGCCATGCCCTCTCATCACAATTTATTTTTTATTCATTTTTTGCTAAAGTAGAAATACTCTGGATATGACTTTGTAGATTGCACTCATTACAATAAAACTCACCTTATATTCTCTAAACTAGCACTTCTTGTTTTGTTTTTGTTTAATTTCTTTTCTGCTAAGAGCAATGAATACAGAACAAAGAAAGACAAAAGTAGCAGCATTGCAATTAACAAAACAAGCCTCACATTGTATATGCAGACCCTGAGATCAGTGGAGGTTAGCCACACAGGTTTCAAAATTCTGAGTGTAAATCTGGAATTCTTTTGTGCCAAGGTTTCTTGGGGACTCTTAGAGTTTCCCTATCTAGAGCCACAATCTATGTAGATTATTTTATAATGAAATATTCCAGCCAATTTATTATCCCTACTGTAACTCATAGCTAATAATATTTAGTGATCATTATATGCTAATTGGTATATTAATGTCAGATTTTAGTCTGAAATGTTGGTTCTAGGTGCACTTATGGCTGAAAAATGAGCAGACACACAAACACCAAAGTAAGGCAAACATGAAAATGAGGGTTATTGAAAAGAGAAATATAGCATTACAGGGCAAGAGTAAGATATAGCTTAGAGAGCATGCACAGGAGATCATCCACAGGAGATCTAAAATCCCTCGATATCTACCTAATATTAAAGCATTATCCCATTTAATCATCATAAGAGCCTTACGAGTTAATTACATCATTATCATTTTAAAGATGCAGAAACTGAGGCTTAGAGAGTTTAAAAATATGATAGTGTCAGAATTTTAACCCAGGATTTTCTGACATCATAGCAAGTAAGCACTTAGTCGTTGTACTGTACTCACACTCTTACCACAATTGAATTTTGGGATCATGCATGGAAGCAGGGTATTTCTCATTCAGAAAAGCTGTCAAATTTGTCAGAAGAAATCAGTTTTCTAGATTTTTGTTTATTATTTTAGAACTAGTTCTAAAAAGTAAATGTATGCAGGATCTTTATTTTCATATTTCCAAGGAAAATAATGAATTTGAATATGGTTTAGAAAGGAAGGTGTAACACAGGCTAGCTATTAAAAAAATTCTTTAAAAAAATCTATTAAATTTATGAAGATATAAACTAAGTTTAGCATCAAAGAAAATTATCCTGTGTTCTATTCTGTTCCCTAAGATAGATTTCTAAATAAAAGCTGCTATTGAAGCAACTCTCCATAACAGCTAAACCACTTCACAACTCTTCATATCACTAAATCTCTGGAGCCTATAGTTTTTAAAAAAATCCATCTATAGTACTTATTTTTATTAATGATCATACTGTTAAGTAGATAGCAAGGGATTCCGGGTCTCCTAGGGATAAAAGTGGGTGTTGTGGCCCCCATCTTGGTCCTGTCCCACCCTAATCCTCTCCATATCTGAGAGAGGAGGGAATATTCTATGAATCTGCCAATCAACTTAGCATGCCAGCTGCAAAAGAGTGCAGAGGCCTCTCTAGCCTGTGGGTCAAGCAGCATAGGTACCACAGAGTCCAAAATTGACCTATAACAACCCGCATGTGCAGTTAAGACTCAAGTCATGTGCTTCCCAACTGTCCAACCAAAGTGGGTTCATTGGTGACCTCTGAACCATGAGGGAGGTCCCTATTCGGGCACTGTAAAACAAGATGCAGACCATAACCAAGTCCCATTTTTTGTGTTTTTCCCTTTACTCTCTCTTTACTGTGACAATGGGCCTGGTCATCATCTGTGGCATATATATCATGCTCTCTAAACCTATATCTTGCTCTTGTCCTATAATCCTAACTTTCTTTCCTCAATAAGCCTTATTTTCGTGATTGCCTTACTTTGGTGAGTGTGGTCATTCTTTGGCCATGAACACGCCAAGAATCGATATTTCAGACTAAAACCTGACAATACCAGGATAGTTTTTAGAATTTAGCTGATAGAAACTACTTAATACACATATTTTTTGATTATCCTATGCATTAACTTGAATGTACAACTCTGCTCCCCTGAGTTTTCTGAGGAACCAGGATAAAAGGGATATTGGGTTGTTGCCAACTCTCGATATGGTAGTAAATACAGAAACTTCTTTCCTTAAAATAACTCTACATTTTTTTTTCAAGGGATTCTTCTTGGAAAAGTTTTAGACCAATGTCCTTGTCTTCCTCTATGTCTATGAGTCAATTTTGAGAAAGAAGGTAATTTGCCACTGTTGCAAATATAAAGAAGTCAATACAGTATGAAGAGGCAGAGCCATGTGATCCAGCCAGGCCTTGCCATTTGTTACCCGTGTTTCCTCAGTTTTGTTCTCTGTAAAGTGGTGATAATAACATCTGCATTATAGGACTGTTGTGGGGAGAAATAGATAAGAAAGGTAGAAACATTTATTGAATAGATAATACATGCCAAGTATTATACTTGTACTGTGGTAACTCATTTTTATAAATAGAAAAGCCAAAGATAAGAGACTTGCGCCATTCGCTTATGGTCATATGGCTATGGAAGAGCAGAAGTAGGATTTAATCCCAGATCTTTGAGATTCTAAAGACCATGTTCCTCATCACTGTGCAGAGTAATGTATAGCACAGAGGGGGCTCACATGCCACAGTTACAGTTTAACACTGACAACAAAGGCTGCTTTACTCACAGAAGAAAAATGATAACAATATCCTTGTTGACAGAGAAGAGCCAGAAGTCTCTATCAGGGTTTGAGCTAATTACAAAGACCGTTGGATTACTTGGCTGAGAGATTATGGCTCAGGGAAAAAAAAATTAAACACATAATTTTAGGACATTAGCTATCTAAATCTCTGTGTAACTTATTTACAGTAATCACTTTAAATTTTAATTTAATTTGCTTGTTAAGATTTAATATAACAATAAGATCTTCTCTGGCAGAGTGCCTATTATTTAAAAACAATGGAAAACAGTTTATTCATATTATTAAGTGGCTCATACCAGGAACACTTTAGGCATTTTATTCCTGTACCATAAGAGATTCTGTTACCATAAGAGGTTCATACCTTCTTCCTTCCATCCCTCATCTTCATTTGGCTCTGAGTAATCTGTGTTCCAACTGAACTCCCATACTCCCTGAATTCAGGAATGCCCTCCTATACCTGGACTATCATCAGTTAAGAAATTCCCTAAGAATTTAGGTTCTTCTCTGTTTCTCCTGCAGCATCCTTATGGTACAGGTTTTTTGATATTTATTTATTTTTGTATGCAGTTATTTTGCTTGTCTGTTTCCCTGTATCCCTCAAACCTCTGGGGTGACAGTGGTTTGCTATTCCTCTTTGATACTTCAAACTCATTCTCCATTTCTCCTCTCTCAAAAACGAAGCTATACAGCTTCAAATTACATGTCATCCACTATACATTCGCTAAATATCCACTTTAGGATCATTTCCCTCCTTTAGAGTTCCCAGCTCACCATTACTCTCTCCAACACTAGCCTTGTTATGAATCTTGGTGCTTTTAAAGTCCTGGTACATAGGTAGCTGATTCTTTCTCCATCCTACTTCAGCCATTCATGTCTGTGGTCATATCCAAGCTTATGTTTTCTACTCTAGTTGTAAATTTGAATTATCTGGAGAACACTTGAAAAAACTGTGAAAGCTCAGGACCTACACTGGAGCTTTGTGATTTGCTTTAATTTTTTATAATTTACAAAAATATCAGGAGTCACTGACAGTCACATTATCTATTCCAATTGTTGCTACTACTATAATCTCAAACTCAAGAGTGCCCTTCTTCAAACAATGCCATTTTATTCTAGCCCAGTCCTCCTAATGCTCCATATTGAGTAATCTTTTGACTTTCATCAGCATCTGCCTATCATACTGCTGATTTTTATTATCCCTCACACATATGATGTCTTTGCTTCACTCCCTAACAGCAAAAACTCCATGATTCATGATTTAAATCACACTTTTCCACTTACTCTCATTTTATGTCACTATCTAGCAAAATCCTCCATTCTTGTTAATTCCATTTTCCTTCTACTTCATGAATGAACTTGCCCAACAGAATATGGCTGAATAAAATCACAGTTGGTCTAATTTAAAATTCATGACCACTAACCTAAACTCTATAAGATCAGGAATTTCTTTTGTTTACTGTTATATCACAAATACCTAGAAGAGCATTTAGAATATAGAAGAAGCACAATAAATACTTGTTGAATAAATGCATAGTATGAAATTGTCCATTACTGTAGCCCAGCAAGCCTGTTTTCATTGCCTCCTTTTCTAGTCTAGTGTTTATTACCTTATTTCCTTCTCTCAAAACATCATATAACATTTCTCCATCCTAAGCTAATGATTTGCATATAATTTCCCTGAAAAAAAAATTGGACAACTATAGGAGAACATAAGCTCCCACTAGTTCTACCTACCTGCATGCATCTGAGCCCATATGCTCAGCCTTTCTTCTTGTGACTAGGGAGGAGTCTAACTCCTTAACTTATGCACTAGATTCCATTCCTTTCCCAGCTATGTCACGATATTTCTCTAGATCACCTATTTTTTTTTACTCGCTACTGAATCAAACCATCCAGCAATATCACATGTAATTTCTTTAAAAACAATTCTCCCTTGACCATCATATTGCATCTAAAGACCAACCACATTGTTCCGCAGTTTTAGATCACACTGTCTTGAAAGAGAGTTTTAGTCTCAAATCCTCCTCTCCCATTCTCTCTTGAATATTGTCCAAACAGAATTTTATCTCTAGTACTTTACTGCAACTACTGTTAGAGAGGTACTCACTAACCTCCATTTGCTAAAGGTTTGGTCAATTCTCAGAACTTTCCTTACTTGATCACCAGCAGAATTTGACGCAGTTGATCACGGTCTCCTCCTGAAAACACTTTCGTGACTTGACTTCTAGGACACTATATTCTCTCTCTCTCTCTCTTTTTTCCCCCTTCTGTCACTTGTTGTCTTCACAATCTTACTGCTAATTCCTTTTCCTCTTTCAGACATAGAAACTTCAGAACTCAGTCTACATTATTACTTTGGTGATTTCACATCATCGTGTGGCATATATATCATCTACATGGTGACAGCTTTTAGAATTATGTCTTCAGCCTAAACATCCCTCCTTATAGCCAGCTGCCTGGTCAATGTTTCTACATCAGCAAAGAAGAATCATCTCAAACTTCACCGGTTCTAAATCAAACTCCCGATCTTCCCCCTGACCAAGCCTGTTCCAACTAAAATATTCCCCATTTCAGTAAATGGAATCTTCATATTTTCAGGTTCTTGGTCTTAAATCCTTGCTTAATTCTTTATTCATTTTCTGTACCTAATCCAATAAAATCTCCCAGAAAATTCTGTTGGTGCTATAATACATTCTGACAACTTCTCTTCATCCCCACTGATATCATTTCTGTGAACTATTTGTTATTTTTGTCATAACATTAGCCTTCTAACTTGTTTTCCTATGCCATCCCTCACTGCACATTAGCCAGTGATTATTATTACTATGAGCCAGCTCTGTGTTTTAAATCCTGCATGCAGAGTTTAAACCAAAGTCTTTACAATAGCTTACATATTCCCCATTATCAGACTTCCTTTACAACTTGACCTAATTTTGCTGCTCAATCTCAGTTGGCATTTCCAACTAGCTTCCTTGCTCTTATAAAAGACTCCAGGCACATCATTATTTGCTCTTTCTGGTCCTTCTGCTAGAATATTCTTTCCACAAATATGCACCTGGCTTGTTCTCTCAGCTTCTTCAGGTTTTTGATCAAATATCGCCCTCAAGGAGACCTTCCTTAACCATGCTATATATTGTTGTAATCCCACACCCACCCAGCACTCTCTTTCCCCTTTGATGTTTGATTTTTTTTCTCCAAGGCATTAGTTATCACCTGACTTGTCATAAGTCTTTCTTTAAAACAAAAAAAACACAACAAAATTCATTTATTTTTCCTGTCTCTCACTGTAATAAGAAGATAAGCCTTATTATTACAGGAATTATTTTTTTTTTTATCTATTTTCACTGCTTTCTCCCTAGCAGCTAGAAGGATATGTGGCATACCAAAAGTGTTCAATCTGTTCGGTGAAATAGTGAACCAATAGATTCATTTTATCTACATTATTTATTATGGGAAAACATGAAACCTGAGAGTTTGAAAGTCCACTTCTATTATAAGAAAAAATAGAGATGTTTTAGACTACTATAATATTTCCCAGGTGTGAAATGCTGGGTATTCAGTTGATAGACTGTGAATAATAATTAACATATAAAAAAAGGAATCCAGTACTGAAATTTGAAAAATTCCTGGAGCCAAGACATACCTTTTTTAATTCAGAAGTGATATATTAGCAACTATACAGAAAGATAGAATTAACATTACAGAATTTTTTAAAATGGAAAAACGAAATCCTATTTTCAAGAACAAATATAAACAAATTGAAAACTTTTTCCATATCTGTAATATATGTCACCAGAAGTTTATAAACTTATACAAAAGCCTTTGAAAATGACTATATGCAATAGCAACCATAAGGCAATATATGTAACCTAAACATTAGTACCCCTTGATATGCTAAAATTAAAAAATAAATAAATAAATCTACATTAAAAAAGTGGGTGAAAAATTCATATGGAAAGAAAATTCAGGGTGATCAATATACACACAAATAGTTATCTAAGCTCACAAATAACCAAAGAAGTTTAGATGATTCTCCCCATCATATTGACAATGATTAAAAATATAGACAATGTTCAATTTGTATACAGGGATCAGCCTGTGAAAAAGCCCTGACAAGACTAAGTTTAACGTGTCCAGGGCATGAAAGCAGGCCAGGGCTCCTGGAAGGCACTAAATTAAAGAGACAACTCATTTAGGCCATTGTAGACTATGAGATAGTGTACGTATTTATTTAGTAGTGAAATGGGAATATTCTTAAGGTTGTAAGCAAATGACAAACTTTGTTTAAACTTTTCAAAGATCACCATGGCTGCTATTGAAGATTTATATAGTAGTATAGAATAATCTGGAGAATTGTTGATGAGTTTATATCTATATCTTTATCTATATCTATATATCTATATCCCATTATGTAAGACTTCCTCAGTTTCAAGCCACTATACCAAGTCCCTAGAGGTACGAGACAAGAAACATGAATGTAAGAACTAAGCAATGTTCAAGAAACATAAAGCAGCCCTCTCAGTCTATCTTTTTTTTTTCACTTTTAATAAAGATACGGTTATAGAAATCATTATGGGTTGAATTGCATTCCCCCCAAAATATAGGGTGAAGTCCTAAGTACCCCGGTACCTCAGAATGTAACAAAGGTTTCATATTTCTAAACTCCAGAACTGTGAGATAATAAATTTTGCTTTCGTTAAATCAGTCAGTGTGGTATTTTGTTTCAGCAATCCTAGAAAACTAATACAGATTTTGATATGAAAAATGGTGTGCTTTGATAACAAATATCAGAAAACGGGAATTGGCTTTGGAATTTGGTCATGGTTAGAGACTGGAATGATTTTGAGATGAATGATAGAAAAAGCCTAAATTGCACTGAAGAATCTGTTAGTGCAACTATGAATGTTAAAGGTAATGCTGCTGAGGAATGAGACAGAAATGAAGACCACGTTATTGAAAACTGGAGGAAAGATGTTTCTTGCTAAAAATGGCAGAGAACTTGTAAGCAATGAACCTGAATATTTAGCTGAGAAGATTTCCAAAGTGTTGAAGGTACAGCCTTCTTTCTCCTCACTGCTTATAGTGAATTGAAAGAAGAGATAAATCGAAGAAGGAACAGCTAAACAAAAATAAACTAGCACTTTCTGGAAAATTCTGTCTATCCAGATAGTGTACTTTGTAAACAGTGCCAAGAGTGTGGCTGGACAACCCATTTGCTAAAGAGATTAAGTGTGTGACTTAACAGATCTAATCAACCACTCAGCAGAAGCCAGGAATGGCGATGTGGTTATCCAGGAAACATCTGTGAAGGACTGTCTTACCTGATGTCTTGGTAACCAGTGAATCACACAGGAGGCTGACTAAGATTTTGAGAATTTTATGTTAGCAGAAAGACTACTAGCTTGAACTGAAAGGAACAGAGATGGGATAAAATGAAAAAAGAATGACTCCAAGGCAGAGCTACTGATGCAGAATTCTGGGCTGCCAAGACCTCCCAGGTTCCAGAGAGTGGGGCTGATGCCTAAGGCTGAGTGATCTGAACCCCCCATGCATGACCAGAGAAAAGATTGGTCAGCCACAAATGATTATCCTAAAGCCTTAAAACCTACTGTGGAATTTGCTCTTCTGTGTTGCTAACTAGCTTTAGGCCAGTGACCCTTCTTTTTTCCTTCAAGATTGTTCCTTTTGTAATGGAAATGTCAGTCTTATGCCAATAACTTGTTTTCTGGTTTTATAGATCTACAGATGGGGAAGGGGATTTTTTCCCACAATAGAACATAAGCAGAATCTCATCCATACCTGATTTAGATGATATTCACATGAGAATTAGAGTCAATGCTGAAACGAGTTAAGAATTTGGTGAAGTTGAGATGAAGTAGACCTATCTTGCATGTAGACAGGAAGTGAATTGGGTGAGTCATGGGCTAGTGAGTGAACTCTTATGGATTGAATTGGGTGCTCCTGCCCCAAAAAAAGATATATCAAAAAAGTCTTAACTTCCAGTACTTCAAAATGTGATCTTGTTTGGAAATAGGATCATTGCTGATGTAATAGTTAGGATAAGGTCATACTGGAGTAAGATGGGCCCCTCATCCAATATCATTAGTGTCTTGTAAGAAGATAGCATGTGAAGGCAGAGTCACACAGAGAGAGCACCATGTGTGATGACAAAGACAGAGAGATTAGAGGTGTGCAGCTGCAACCCAAAGAATGCCAATAATTGCCAGCCACCCACAAGAAGCTAGAAGAGACAAGGAAAGATTCCTCTATAGATTTCAGAGGAAGCATGGGCCTTCTAATACCTTGATTTCAGATTTCTGGCACCCAGAACTGTAATATAAAACATTTCCGTTTAAGCTACCCACTTTATATTACTTTGTTACAGTAGGCCTAGGAAACTGTTACAGAAATGTATATTCTTCTGTTAAAAAAAATAGTATGAGAAAGATGATGTATAAACAACTCACAGGCAGTCTTAGTTGCAGGAACCAATAGGAGTATGTAATTTTTGCCTTTTAAGTATACTAAATAAAACCTTCCTCTATCATTTAAATCTTCATCCAGTGCAATCAAATGTCTTAGGAAAGAACAATATCTGATTCACCTTACCTGAAATTTTGCTACCTGGCTTTGTTATTCCAGATTAATGTAATTCTTATCCTTTTGATTATTAAAAGGATCTGCCATCATCACAATTTTATTATCCTGTTCTGCTGGTGGAAGAGTAACAATGCATTAATGACCAAGAAAACTATGCAAGTATTTAATTCTTCTCTTCCACTTAAAGTGAAGCTCAACAATTTTATTTCTGAGCGATACTGCCAAAATCAGCACTTAAACTATTGGATGTACACATTAGATTTCATTAATTTTGAAATAATTTCTCTGTTTTCCTAACTATATTCCAATATTTAACTTAATTTTCAGAATTGTCTATGTTATAACTTCAGCAATAAACACTGAAAGTCCCATCTAGATGGTCACGACCATTCGGTTTTAACTGGCTTCCTATCAAACATTGCCTGCTGTCCATTGTACCCTTATTCACAAGCATCATGGCTGGTAATTGCCTATTAAGAATTACTCACTGCATCTTCTTTGACTCCAGAGGAATATTTTTGTTTTTCTACCAAGAAAAAATACAATGTGATTGGCAATGTGATTTTCTGCAAAGGGAAAAAGTATATATAGACTAAATTTGTAGCACTACAAGCAATTAATATTCAAACTGGCTGTATAAATGAAAGGATAAATATTAATCCAATTTACTTATTTTCAATTGTTAAAAGAAAACCTTTTTACAACTGCAGCATTTTATTAGTTTCGGTTTCAAATTCATTATTCTCATAAATTTGCTTTTATTCATGTGAATATTGATTTGGGTTTTGTTTTTGTAAAAAGAGAGCAAGTGCACTTAAGTAAGAAAACCAAAGAATTTACAGTCCCTAGAAAAGTAAAGAAAATAAATGAAAAGAATATAAAACCAAGTCCCAGTGCAAAATACATTTATGCTATGGTTGAAAAATACTTTGTAAATGAAAACATACTATTTATAATGCCTATAAAAAGAGAACAACATTTGTAGAAACTATTTATTTGCCATGTCTTAATACTTACTGGGGGAGGAAGGTTTATGGATTTTTCTCAGAAGATTCCAGCTCCTCTCTGTCTGGCCTGCTATAAACTGTTGGTAATTAACAGACTGTCAACTGCTTCTCTAAAACTTCCATGCTTCTAGTTCCCATGAGTGCCACCTAATATAACCCCCACGTTTCAAATGCCCACATCCGCACTGTAAAAAGAAGAGCCATATTTACGTGTTTACATGCTGGTCTGATAATCAGCATCTATAAAATTATTTTGGGTATATATTAATAATTCTAAAATTATTTGGGGTATATAATTATTTGAGGTATATAAATTCTCCTTTGCTTATGATTGCAAAAACATATTCATGGAAATAACATACTCCTAAAAACCAGTGCTTATGTATACAATAGGTTCATGAATACACTTATCTTTACAATTGCAGGAATAAAGGAAGCATCTTTTTCAGAATTCTATATTATTTATTTTCTTTCCTTGTTGATTCTTCCCAGCCCACTCCAGGCCACAGCTATGCCCTGGAGAACAACAGCTGTAACCTGAAGTGTCTCCAGGCCCTGACTACTCTCATCTACCAGTGCCTGTCACAGGGGAATCCTAGGGGGTCATTCGTACCTGCATAGCTTCTCAAACATAAAGAGCTTACAAGTGAAAGTATTTTACACTATGAAAGCACATAAATATTTTTCTCCATACAGTTAGAGTTTATTCTTTAGGGGTTCAAACTATAAATGTGGAGAAACAAGAAACAGAGGAGCCGCGCTATAGATGTAACCGCTGTCTTGTTGTATTACTGATGTTGTGTTTCAAATGTCACTTGTTCGGTGGGCTGTAGGAACATCTGTTTGGGCAAGTTCACAAGGCAATTATGGATATAGATTACAAGCTAAATAAAAAATACCAATTAATATCCTGTCCTGAGTTAATCTGTGACCCTTTTCTCCACCTTCATTTCATTTTATGGGGATAAACTACAATGTAAAATGAGCAGCCCATGATATAAAGAGATCCATATTTTTATAAAACAAATAATTAAGTAATGGGATATGATTCAAAATGTGAATATAAGCCGGGCGCGGTGGCTCACGCCTGTAATCCTAGCTCTCTGGGAGGCCGAGGTGGGCAGATCATTCTGAGCTCAGGAGTTCGAGACCAGCCTGAGCAAGAGTGAGACCCCACCTCTACCAAAAATAGAAAGAAATTAATTGGACAGCT